>WEZZ01029122.1:15356-28608 GCA_013400585.1 Chloropsis cyanopogon | reverse complement strand
GATTATGGTTTTGTCCACACATAGAATGTTATTTGGATGAGCTACTTTGGCTAATTCTTTTTCAACAGGTTGTGTTCTCACAAAGAAGAGAGCCCAAAGGACATGCTGAATGGACAAGGGTATCTACCAGCTTGTTATGCCATCGAGGACAGCCCTTGCTAGGACAACTGTGGCTTCTAATACAATTGATGGATTCTAAATCCTCCCAAGAAAAGCTAAAGGACTTCAAATCCCCTCAAAGACCCACAGAACTGCTTGCCATTTTCAAGTATTTTGGTCAGACTCAAATCTCTGGGCTGCTTCAGTCAGCAAGAAAATCCCTATCCAGACTGCATAACCAAAACAGTCTGAAAATGATAGAAGAGTTGAGAAAATAGAAACCCTGAAAGAAAAAATATAAGGCACATATATTCACAAGACTGCTTCCAAAATAGAGAACATTAGCTCATATTTCAGTATCTTACAAATAAAAATCAGAACCACATGGGACAGACTTGAAAGTTTGTCAGGAGGCACATCAAGTCCTTCCTGTTCCACAGAGGGTGGCACTACTAAGGTCTGCAGGTCACTAAGGCAGTCTGAGCTTGTGACAGTCTGCATCATTCTCCATGATTTAATTCCTCAGGGCTCTCCTTCTTTGGTTTTGCCAGGAAAATTAAAAGAAAAAAGCTACCTTAAGTGCAGTGCCACGGGTCTCTTTGTCTAGGGAAAGAGCTCCTCTCTGCTGCCTCAGTCTATCTCACAATACAGGAAAAGAAGGACTTCACTCTCCCTGTGCTCCATCTGGTAAAGTTTCCCAAATGAAACCTACTTTTTCATAAAATTGATCATTTTGCACATCTAATTTAAGAATTCCTGAAAGATACTTTCTTAGGAAAGGTAATTAGTCCTGAGCCCTTTCTCCTCTCCCGCAATCTGATGTTTCTGGTGTCATGTATCTGGGTCCAAAAACTCATGGCAACGGATCTTCCCTTTAGGCTTTTTGGAATGAAGTAGTGACTGCCATTCCTGTGACGAAAAAACTCCCTAAGTCACTGTAGAAGAAGAGCAAAACACACATAAATACACACACTGAAAAGGAAGGTTAAAGTCTGTCGAAAGGAGCTTGCATTAAGAGACCAGAGGCCAAATGCAGCATTTATGTCACCACTTCCTTAAATAACTCTAGCAACTGATGGAGCAGCTGTCTGTGGTATTACTTTGAAACAGCTTTCCAAAGTTTCTCCTCACACCATTTTGCCCATATGTTGTTTTGTGAATTATATGTGTGTGTGACAAAAGACATGACTACATTCTTACACTTTCAGGTACTCAGTGTACTGTAGTCAGGTTAGGAGCAAGCCACCATCTGACAAGACAGACACTCTAAACTACTAATGTTCTGCCTTCAACAAATTTGTCCATATCTCCCCTGCTAAAGGTGCAAAATCCTTTTTGAATTAATATTGAAGCAGGCTCACTGTGAAGGAGGTACAAGTCCCAGCCACCACTGATGAAAGTGACAGTTTCAGATAGATTCAGAGGTTCCAAAACACATAATTAAGAGTAAGTGCAAAGGCAATAATGACTTAAAACATGGCAAACTGATTACAATCATGTATTTGACTACAAAAGAAATAAAAATAACATTGGGTTGTTTCCCCTGCAAAATCACAGCTTTTGTTCTGTCTATAATGTGCTTTTCTACACTAGGCTGACAAAAATATTTTCTCAGGTTTATACCTCCAATATTTCTCATTATTTCATCTTAATAACAAAACAGTGCTGCAGTATCTCATACAATATTGCATGTAAGCTGCTACCTATTAAGGTTAGAAAATATCCTGGCATTTTCATCTCTGGTGATAAAGCAGGAGATTGTGACTGGCACCACTACAGTCTGCAACAGTCCACAGAAAAGTCATCCCATAAGATCATAGGATAAGCATAAACATTTCCGTGCCTTGGCCCATATTCTCATCAAGACCAATAATATGCTGTGACCTCAGACAGGTGAAATTAAAATGTATTTCTCATAACCCTGAAGCAAAAGTAAATAAAGTAAAATAAACAAATAAAATATATTGATTTTTCATGTTTTTATCTTCCATTTTGAACTGATTGGCACTGCCTGCTTCTTTAATGTTCCTTCAGAGCGCCAACATACACCATCACCTTTAGCTCTCTCATCATCCGTGACTAGTATTTCCTCCAGCCTCTGTGCTGCATTCCCTTCTGTTTGCCTAGTCTCTCCTAAACATTTTGTAGAGTTATACAGGAATTTTGCAAAATTTCATTATAATTGACAGACTTTGGCATATTTACCAGCCAGAGGCTGCAAGTTTGGTTTCCCAGAAAGAAGTGTCCATTTCTTCTTATTTTTGTTTTGTCTTTCCCTCCTTTTCTTTTTTCCACTTTTAATCTGTGAAATATAAACTTGACAAACAGTCTCAAAATTCTCTGCCTTTTAGGATTTCAGCCCTCTTATGGGGCAGGAAAATGACAGATTTCATGAGCTTGCTCACAAAGTACCATCCTTACCCCTCCCTGTTGGTCTTTACCTCGTTATTTCCTTCCTTTCTGCAAAGGCACATTGTGAGTAGTCAGAACATTGCTGGTTTAATTTTCTAATCAGAAGTCTTTAATAATAATAACCCACAAGAAATCCTCCATGGAATCACTGCCATGGCTCAGCAGAGAACAGAGCTCAAAGCAACGTTTGTTGTGTCAGATATCCACTTAGGCAGTCAGCTGTGAAACCACTGCAGTAGCAGGCTGGCTTCTGTGGGCTGCATTCCCTGCTATCCCTTCTTTTTAATTGCTCAGTTTTAATCATTTCAGCTCAGCTCCAGTAGTTATCCAGAAGATTCCGATAGGAAACAAAAATCTCTGAAGTAAGATTCAAAAAACAATACCTCAACACCATCTGTGGCAGAAACTTGTCTGCAAGAACACCCCAGCAAAAATTACTGATGGGAGGGGGTGTTCAGGTAGCCACAAGGATGTGTTTAACACAGAAGGCTACTACAGCTCACATACTGGGAACTGCTGTTGCTATCTTTGCAGTATGTATATGGAGTGGTATCTTCAGTACCAGAAAGGACATCTGTAATACAGCTTCTGGTCTGTTTGACACCCTTTTCAAGCTTCAGTCTGCAACTTACATGTATTAGAAGTTACATTATTTTCTAAAGCTGCATGCAAATCAAGCAAGCTGTTGAGAAAGGCATATTAATCCAAGTGCTGCATACATGGGGAACCCTTCAGTTTAGTGCTGATGATTCAAACTCTAAAAGGCACAAGAATGAGGAGTGTGAAGGAATGGTTTTGGGTTGCGTTCACAATCCTTGCCCTCAGTCAGCTACATTTGGCATTTCCTCATCTGTTTAAGATATAGTCTCCACTTTGGTTCTTGCCATGAGATTTGAAACAACTGAATTTCTCAGGAAAAAAAATAACAGGATTAAAGATTTACACCAACAGTAGTAAAAACCTGCAGGAAGCCTAAAATCCATTGCATTTCCAATCATTAAAGAGTCCTTACAGGACAGCATAATTTCTTTTCACTAAACAAAACAAAATTTGACTAAGGTTGAGATCGCAGCCAGTCCACTTCTAGACAACCTACTCAACTGAAAAAAGAAAGGGGGAGATGCTAAAGCATACGACTTGTATATTTACTTGGAGAGTAATTCAGCATAAATACATGACTTTTAAAACACAGAATCATAATCGGGATGGTTTTGGTTGGAAAGGACCTCAGAGTAACATATTTTGCACTAACTGCACAGGTTGTGCAGCACCCCTGACCTTGAACATTTTGAGGGATGGGGCAGCAAGAACTTCTCTGTAACCTCATAGAAGACCACCAAAATTGTCAGACACCATTTTCTTAGTGAAGCCATGCTAGCTGTCACCAATCACGTCCTGATTTTCCATGTGCCTCAGCACAGTTTCCAGGAGGATCTGCTCCATGATCTTTCCAGGCCCCTAGGTGAAACTAACCGGCCTGTAGCTCCCTTAGTGAAAATCAGGGTTGTTTCTCCTTTCCTAGTCAGGGGGAGCTTCACTGAACTGCCATGACTTCTCAAACACGGTGCATAATGGCTCAGCCACCTTTTTCACCATTTTCCTCAGGATCCATGAATTTCTTTCATCAGGTGCTTTGTGCATCTTCAGATTCCTTAGGCGGTCTCAAACCAAGCTTTTTCCTATGTCAGCTACTTCATTCTCCCTGTCCCTGCCTTTGCCTTTGGAAAGTAGGAGGACAGTGTGGCTGGAGCTCTTGCCAGTGAAGACTGGTAAAAAAGGCATGGAGTACTTCAGCCTTCTCCATGTCCTGGGCAACCAGGTCTCCCATTTCCATCCAGAGATGGTCAACATTTTCCTTAGTCTTCCTTTTACGAATATAAAAGCTTTTCTTGTTGCCCTTGATGTCTCTTACCAGATATAATTCTACCAGTGGTTTAGCTTAACTAACCTGATCCCTGGCTGCTCAGCCAATTTCTGTCTAGGCAGCCCTTGTAGGCTTCCTTGTTGAGCTGGAGCTGCTTCAAGAGCTCCTTGTTCCTCCTGGCATTTTTGCCTGACTTCCTCTTTGTTGGGATGCTTCGCTCAGGAGCTTGGAGGATATTTGATGCCTTTAAATCACTGAACTATGTCCAATTTAATACAACTTTCTCTCTAAGGGAACCAGTAAACTGTGCAGCTGGAATGTTGCCATAAATATTCATGAATTGCTAAGAAAGCTAATAGGATCAATAAGAGTGCAGCCTTAAAGACTACATCACTCTTGGTAAGTAAGGATCCAATTTTGTTGACAGCCAAGTCAAGACAACAGTTTGTCATTATCTCCCAAAGAGTCAGGGCAGGGAATGAAATCGCACAAGACTACTCGGCAGCCTGTGCTGCGGTCTGCAAGGAGCACTCAGCTTGGGAATCACTTAGGAGCTACCAACAAAAAATAGGCCTAGTGAGAAGAAGTATCTTGCCATCTAAAAACTATAACAAAAATCATTTTATGAAACTGCAGAAGGAAAACACAGGTATACATTTGAGGAAAAGATTCATGTTCCCCCAATCCTTTTATTGCTGGCTGTTTCCTTTTCAGTCCCAACAGACCTTTGAACTGAAATGGCTGCATGCACAGTGCTCTACATAGTGCTTTACCTTCTGTGCCTCAAACTGCACCACTACAGACCAAGGGCTCCCAAAGCTTCTCTTGTTATTCCCTCAGTTTCTGTCATATCACAGGAACGTTCTCTGGACCATGAAAGAGACTCCTCCAGCTGTAGTGACCAAGGACACCCCATTGGGCTCACCATCCCTCCAGCGATGAGTTGGCCAATGTTTGCTGCCAGTAAAACAGCTATTCAGAGCCCTGCTACAGAACAGCCCATTCCATGGACCACAGAATACTCTCCAGACATTTGAGATTGGCTCTCCTCAGTCCCTGTGGGGTACACTGGGCCATGGGGCGGCTGTGTGCTGCCTTGTGCCTCTTGCAGTCAGCTGCAGATGGTTCTTTGGCTGATCAAACCTACTTCAAACCTCCACCAGTCAGAGGGGCCAGCTAAGGCACATGGGCAGGAGCATGAGGAGAGAAGGACCATGTGCTGGGACCAGGGCAGCCCTGAGGGGCCACAGCCCACACACATTGCGACTAGGGCAGTCCCTTTCCCTAATATTCCATCTAAGCTTTCCCTGGCACAACTTGAAGCCATTTCTTCTTGTCCTATTACTTGTTAGTTGGGATAAGAGATCTACATTCCCCCAGGACACAACCAAAGTGATGCTTCTGGGATAGAGGTGTTTTTTTTAAGAAAGCACTGATCTGCATAACTTGGGGGCTGTTCCCCTCATAAAAGCTGCCCTGCAGAAGACAGATAACCTTGTCATCAGTGATGCCTGAATCCTCTTGCTCCTGCAAAGGAGATATTCTCTTGCAGTGATAAAGTGTGGAATTTGTAATGCACATGTAATGAAACTGCTGTAGCGTTCTAGGCTGAGAGTCTTGCACAGAGAAGGCCCTAAGTTTGTAATGCAAATCTGTATTATTATGTATCTAGTGTGTAGAAATAAAAAGTGGAGTTTGTAATGGATGTTTATTCAAACTGTTGTGACCTCACAGGTTCTGTGTTTCTTAAGTAAGGCGCATGGAATAGTGGAGGTGAAATAGAGCTAGAAGCAAGAAGCAGCTGATAGAAACTATTATGCAGTGATTCCAGCCTCCAGCACCACTTGTTGCCTCACAGAGGGAATTGAGAGGGAACTGAACATAACTCACAGTAAAAACAAGAGGAATTGAGACTAGAAAGGGAGGAGGAGAGGTATTGGACTGAAACAGAGCCTGGGGAAGTGAGAAGAAAGGTGTTTCAGTAAATGTTTAATTGTTTATCTTCTTGGGTTTTTTCAGTACCCAAATCAGAAAATTGAAGTTTCTTAATTGGCATTAAATTAAGTGCAACTCCTGAAATAAAGATTATCTCACCCACAGCAATGGTGCTCATCCCTCTGCACAATTCCTATAATTCTGGGTTACAGGAAAAAAGAGAAAGAAGAAAGAGAACTTCCTCCCCCACTCCAGATTTCAAGGAGTTAGCTCTGTTTCTCTTGTTTTTCTCTCAGCTCTCAGGATTGGAATGGTACATTTCTAAATACAATTTCAGTTTTGTTTTGTAGGATTCCATTTTTGGGTTTGAATTGAATGGTCAAAGAGAAAAACAACCATATAAACCATTTTTCGTGCAGGTCTGGTGTAGAGGGCATGTTTTTCATTCTGTAGAAACCCAGCTATATTTTTCAGTCTAAAGTTATAACACTAAATTTTATCTTTGCACTTTCATTCAGATTGTTTCTGAAGTTGGTTTTAGTACAGTTGAAGGAAGGTTGGTTTACTTCATATGTCAAACGCTCACAAGAGCAAGAACAATTGGAAGAGAGGCATCCAAACAGATAAAATAAGTCTCTCTCAGAGAAGTCTTAAAACAGTGGTGGGGCAAGAATGTTGCTTATATAAAGCAAATGAGACCACAACATTGAGAGAGCACCACAATTAAAAGTACTGAAGGAACATAAGAACATAATAGAGAAATCAGTTACAAAAACCTGTTCCAGATTGAATTTGACTGCCGTAGTTCAAAACAGAGGATAACAACTGATATACTGAAAAACATACAGTCTTCGGGTTTAGGGAGAGAAGCAAACCTTCTTGTGATAGAAAAAAACTGGTTAAAGTATAAAAGACTCTCCCTCTTCTATTGTTTTGATGCATCAAAGATAAGCCAATAAGAAAGAGTCAAACCTCCCTTGCTTAGACTAATGAAAAGATTCTGGTCACCAGCAAGGGATCAGGCCTGAATCATTTCAGCAGGATGTATTAGGAAGCATTCAGGCACAACCAAACGGAGAAGTGTGACCTCATACTCTGAACTGTTCCTAAGACAGACCTTGAATAATCTGTTCCAGCACTGGAAAGCTGAGTAATTTGGCTTCTACTGAAAACAACCTGTTGAACTGGGTAGGGTCAGCAGCTTGAGAGGAATTCCTTGAGAGGAAGGAATCAAAGGCTTGCCTCTTTGCCAAGACATGGTCGCCAAAGCAGATTGGCCCCTTGGCTCCATTCGCCAGCACTGATGGAGATAGTGAAATGATTTTTCTGTCCTTCCTTAGGCGAGCTCCCAGAAAATTGGTGAAGATTCATCTCTTTAAAAATCTACTCTTTTCATGTCCTTTCTATGAGGCATATGAATATTATCTTGCTAATGGGTTTTAAATGCATCTCAGTAGGATATTAAATGTGGATTTGCATGGACAACTTTATTGGTTTTGAAATGACGGTTAATCTCAAGTAACCTCTCAGAATTCAGTATAAGGGTCTGTGTGCATGTACGTGGATCCCAGCAGCATCTTGGATTAGTCTCATCTGATAGTACTTTTAATTCTTCTAGGCCATTTTTTGTTTTCCTTTTTAATTGTCTTGTTTTGTTTATTGAAACAGATGCATACCATTTCCCTCCGAAATATTTTTGTTTATTGTATGTGCAGTAAAAAAGGTCACTTTTCCCATTTTCTCTCCCCTGGCCCAGCACCAAAAAGATGTACCTAGACAGGAGATGTACCTAATATTCTATCTCTAATACCAGTGGTGGGGGGTGGTCTCAAGACCCTATGGCCAACATCCTCTGATCTAAAGTGACTCCAGATTGAATTGTCTTCTGACTGACAAGCTGTTCCACTTGCCATAATACAGTATTTTCATCAGGTTTTTAGTGGACAGAGAGAAAGATAATTTTTGAACAACAGAGGCCAAGAGCTAAAATTTAATAATTATTTCTGGGTGGTCTTGTTGGTAAGAAAACAGCAGGTCTTTGAAAGGCTCAGTGCTTTCATAAAATCCCAGCTAACTCCTCAGAAGCAAACAGCTGCTTCAAGAACTCCAGACTGTGTGCCCATTCCCAAGCAGGATAGGCATATCTCTTCTCTTAGGTGGTTCTCTAATTGTGGTAGAACTGATGTCACTCATAACTGAAGTCAGTCTGGAAAAATGTAGAAATTTCAAGTAATGGGATGCTTTGGAATGACAACACAAAGCTCAAATCTATGACCTGCATACGGGTAGTTTGAGAGCAAGGAAAATAATTTTTCTTTCATTGATCTTTCAAATAAAGGTTGCCATGGCTCTTTAATTTTTGTGCCCCACTAGCAGTCCATAAAAGCAGACTTACTGAAATTTGTTATGAAACTCCCCCTTAATTTAGAGAGCTTTCACTCTTGCATTTCAAGATTCTGGATTGGATTTCGTTTGCCAAGGTCAAGTCCAGAAAAGGAGGTTTTGTCCTCTGTAACATCACAAATTTATATATTTTAAAACTTGGTATACTAATGGTATACAAATGGTCTTCATTTCATTTTTTTGAACAAACAATAAGTATAGTTGAGTATGGATCTGTATCACAGAAACTTACCCACAGCAACACAAGTATAAGATTTAATGTGGCAGGAACCTAGTTTTGCAGTGTTGGATAAGAAGAACAGGTGCAGGGAGGACAGGAGAAACAGTCCAAAAAAACCTTGCAATGTTTGTTGGAGAGAAGAGGTGTAACTGCAAACGGAATCTTTAAAAAGGTTTAAAAAAAAAAAAAAAGAAAAGGAAAAAAAGGAAAGAAAATATGCATAGCGGAAGGTTGAAAACTATGGTAGAGAACTTCACAACAGACAACACATGTATCGTGATGTTGTGAAGGCAAGTCCATCAAAAAGAATTTCTCAGTTTTTCTCCATATCACAGTAGAGCAGGAGTGACACATCCCCCAAATTCTGATGGGGAACCACTGTGGGTCATTGTAATAAAATATGTTATTTAATCCCATTCACAAACTGATTGAAGTCTCTCTGAAGATTGTTGTTCCTTGTTTATACCACTCTCACTAAAAAATTGTTCCAGAATGAAATATACTTTAAAAATTGCTTTCATAGCTAGTTTGCACCTATTGCTCTTGTGCCAACATCACCTTCCTCAGTACTTCACAGTTTACTCTTCCTACTGCTTGTTCCCCACTGAATGTACTGAGAGTATGCTCACGTCTTCTTAACCTCCTGTTAGCCAGTGACTATATAATTTTAAGTCTTGCCTGTAAGTAAGAGTGTCCACTCTTCTGACTAGCCTTTTATCTCTTCTCTAGTTTGTTTGGAATATATCTTTCCCAAGTGCAGTAACAAAATCAACATACACTACATCAGAAGGGCCGTAGATGTCCTGTATATGACCAGTGGAAAAACATGTCTGGGTACAATTTAAAATTGCATCCCAGAATCAGAATGGTTTAATGAGTACAGACATAGCTTCTATTTAATAAATGTCTGCTGTATGGCAGAAATTCTTGTTTGTGACCTTGTATTATATCCCCTTTTATCACTCATTTCTTCTGGGTCATTTTAGCTCTTCTCTGTTTTAATCTCCTCTGTACTGACAGTAACCTACAGCTTCATTTCAATTCATTAAGTGTATATCATGCACATGCTGCTTATTTGAAGGGAGATCTGTCCCAGAATTAATCCTTGAAGGTCTTCTTTATGGCTTGGGGATAGATTATATCTTGGAAGTGTAATATGATTATTCACATAATACAAAGCACTGTCAATAATACTTGGAATGCCCTCACAGGGGGAGGGGGGAGGAGGAAAGGCTGACCTTTTGAATATTATATTTAATATGTACCACTTATAGGAAGTTAATACACAACATATTGCCCATAAACCTACAATAAAGATTGTCTAGTCTGATTATGGCAGAGACAAGCTCACATGTCAGAAACTGCCTAGCCCTACAAGCCTCATACTGCATGCTACCAGTTAGACTTCAGGGAAACAAGGCACAGACAGCTATACAGCTCCCAGGTGCCTTCTGATTCCTAGGCATGTGTGGTCTGGTTTGCTTTCTAGTCTACAAGCCATGTAGCCATTTTCCCCATCTTGTTGAGACAAGCTTGTAGTACAACCCCACTGAATTTCTCCATCTTTACTAGGCTGCAGAATTCAGCAACACTCTCATGCAGAGGCACACGAATAGCTGCACACCTGCAGCTTTATTTAAAGTTTCAACTCCCTGCGTGAAACGTTGAACGCTTTATTCAGTTTGTTTTGGTAAATTGGGGTAATCTAAATAGACTGAAAAATATATTGACTAAGGTTAAAAGGAAAAGGTAGCATATGTTCCTAACCGTGCCTTTATATTAGTCAAAGATTCTTCTTTGTTAGTTGAGAAAATGCCCTTTGTTGTTGAGCTGCTACAGTAGGAAGCAGATGGCTGTTTAAATCCCAGAATTCCCACCAGAAAATGTGAACAGATGTCTGTAAGTAGAAATAGATAAAAAAAATGCTTTCTGTAAGTCCATACACTGGGAACAGAGCTATTTATGAGATTTTACAAAAATCTGTCTACTTCCAGAAGCCAATAAAACATTTTGTCTCCTTTTATCTTTTTCACTTCTTCCCCTTCATTTTAAAAGTGCACACTTGTAAAATGGATGGGGCTTTAATAAGGCAGCCAAACTTTTCCGAGTATAGGAATAGTCTTAGTAACACACCTGGCAACTTGATGTGTCTGTCTTCCTCAAAATGATAGCTTATTTTCCAGATTTGTTGACATTACAGGTACAAAATCTCATTTACACAAGAGCTGTACTACAGAGCAAGGTTCAATGCAAAATAGACTCAATTTCAGAAGGCCTAGCCATTAAAAAAGAGCAGAGATGTGGGTGGATGTGGCTGAATGTTCAGCAGAGGTTTTGCTAACACAGCCTAAATCCTGTGTCACTTTCAAATATTCATTTTCCTTCCTTGTTTTTCAGAGTTTTGTATCCATTATACTAGAAAGGAAGACTGCTTACTCTTAATGGCAGCATTTCACCTCTAACAGTACATAAAATTTAATGCACGAACATGCAGTAAAAGATTGACAGCTGCCCATAGGCATCATTTAGTGTCATGGATGCACAACAGAAATTCAGAGTTTTGAGAGGGGAAAAAACCAAATGTAAAGTACAGACTTTATAGTATGATGCCCCTTAGAGTTTACAGAATATAAAACCAGCTTAAACTCAGTTCTTGTGCCCTTAAGGATTCCTCTCTGATATTCTCCTACAGTTGACTTTCAGCCCTTAGAACAAAAGGAACCACGTCCGAGATTTCTCATGAAGTTGCTGAGAAATAAAGTATCTTTATGACAGTTAAAGCAACATGGGGAAAACAGTCCTATATTCACATGTGGAACAATGGGTTTCCAGCCATCAGAATGTGCTCTTGGGGTTACTATCAACTCACTGCTCAGTAGTGGTCAGAAAAGCAAATCAATGATAAGAATTACTAAGAAAGGACTAAATAACAAAATGGATGCTATCATTGTTAGATTGTCCATGATTGTGGCTGAACACCATAGGGAACACTGGCCTTCCTTTTCCCTCCAGAGGGAGGTCAGAGAAGGTTTCAAAATACACAATGGCTTCTAAAAGACAAAACAAGCAAACAAACAAATCAAAACAAATTAGGATATGGCAGATGTCTGTAAAATCTGTGTATAATGTTAGGAATAGACAGATAGGAATTTATTGCTCCCTTCTCCTGCCAATGTGAGGGCTGCAGACCTTCAATAAAGTTACCAATTGCATAATTTAGACTACTCAGAAGGGCCTGATTCTTCACATAGCAGGTAGTGAAGATATAGAATGTACTATGGTATGTCATAAAATAAAGTTTTACACCAAATGTGACAAAATGACTGGATAGGTTCATGGGTAAAACCACTGAGACTGCATAAATGCAAAGAACCCCTATGCTAAAAATGCTAGACTAGACTAGAATAGACTGTTTCACTTGGAAGGGACCTACAGTGATCACCTAATCCAACAGCCTAACCAGTTGAGGGCTGACCAGAAGTCAAAGCATATTATTAAGGGCACTGTCTGAATGTCTCTTAAACACTGACAGGCTTGGGATATCAATCACCTCTCTAGGAAGCCTTTTCCACTGTTAGATCTCCTGGTTGGTAGAGAAATGTTTCATAATATCCAATCTAAGACTTTCTTGGCACAGCTTTAAATAATTCCCATGCATTCTCCACTGGAATCCAGGGAGAGGAGTTCAGCATGTCCCTCTGCACTTCCCCTCCTCAGATTGCTGCAGAGAGCAATGAGGTTGCCCATCAGACTCCTTTCTCCAAACCAAACCAGACCAAAGGTCACAGGCGCTCCACATAGGACATTCCTTCCAGCCCTTTCCCCACTTTTTTTTTTTGCCCTCCTCTGGATGCATTCATGGACTTTCACATCCTTCTTAAATCATGGAGTGCAGAAAGGGACCAGCAGCAGTCTCAGTGTGAGTGAGCAGTGAGTGTGCCCTGGCAGCTCAGGCTGAGACCAAACCCCACCCTGGGCTGCATCAAACACAGCATATGTGATCACCCTGCTGCATTCAGTGTTGCTGCTTGTAAAACCCTTGAAGGCTGAGTTTGTTCTGCTCTTGTTCCCTGGCATTTTAGCACTGCCAGAGGCAGGATGCTGGACCAAACAAATCTTTGGTCTAGCTCAGGCTGGCTCTCTGCTATGCTGTGCAGAGGCCTCCACAGCCTAGGCAGGTAGCTAATGCTACACAGATGGACTGTAGAAAAGATTAAGAGTTTCTGTCCTTCCATGCAGTGAGGAACTACACACATCTCTCCTATGCTATAGGAAAAAAAAAAAAAAAAAGAGAATAAAGCAATAGTAAAAATAAAAGG
>WEZZ01029122.1:1080-15041 GCA_013400585.1 Chloropsis cyanopogon | reverse complement strand
GATAGGCTTTTTAAACAAAGTTTTATCATACATACCCACAGTTCCAGAGTAGTTCTACTCCTGAAAAAAAAATAAAATCTAGGAGGTACAATCAAAATTAATTCTGATTAGTCCATAATAAATTTTTCTATGCAACTCAGCTGGGGTTTTTCAACTATAAGCACTTCTAGGTTTTGATTAAGAAACACTTATTCAATACTCATTTCTGCAGAAACTATGTTCCTCATCTCTTGCTAAGGAAAAGAATGAAATCCCTGAAATGAAGAGGATTTTTTGTACCTTTCCACAGTGTTTTGCCCCAAGAATCTTTCAGTACTTATAGACAGCAGCAGCAGAGTTAACTTGACATAGACCCATCATTTCTTTTGTTCCACAATCAAGAGACAGGAGGATAATAAATATTGGGATGCACTAATTTCAAGCAGACTTAACATTTCTTCTTCATGCAATTTCTTTGTAAATCAAACTAACCACATGGAAAAGTATATACTGGATCTGTGAGTGGGAGGGAATTACCCAGGCTTTCCTAATACTGAAACTGTTTGAAATAACCAACAGCATTGTTTACTAAATTGATGCTACTTCCTAAGGAGTTTCTGACAGCTATCACATGTCTTTGTCAAAGGATCTAAAAGACACTTACAGGAGTATAAGTAGTTCTTTATTACTAATTAGCCATGTGGTTGGCTTTGAGATCTTTAAGGAAGAGCTATTGCTCTCAGAATGTGGGTTAATGTACTGAACCCAAATCCTCAGGGTTCATCGCAAGCCAGACATTCATATTAGGAAGAGATGTCATAGTAGGAACATATATCAAGCTATGAAAGTCATAAAAGGGAACAGAAACAGGCAGTAATTTCAGCAAATCTAGCACTTATCTTAAGTAGATGGTCTACAAAGTATTCAATTTTAATACTTCTGTAAAACTGAAACCAATAAAATCACAGTTATGCTGATCCATAATCTTACCCTTGTTTCCAGGCCGTGGGCAGAACTGCTATTTAGACCCCCAGAATTAAGATTTCTGTCTTTTCCATAAATCATGGAACAGGTCATAGCCACCCAATGAGCACTGGGTGAGAAAATATAAAAAAAATAAGCTGTTCACATTGATGAAATTATTTTCTAAAAAAAATCCAAACAAACAATCAAAAATTTAACACCATCATGCTTGAAGGAACTATCTTGTTTATTCAGCAATGCAGCATTGTTCAGCTGTATGCAAAGTCCAAAATGACCTGGTATTTGCTTTCTGCTGAACCCAAAATAAAAATTATTCAATTAGTCTTAGCCAGATTTTTAGAGGATTAGTATAAAGCAGAGAATTTCCATTGAATTTGTGGTCTGAATGTCATAGGACATCCAAGCTAGTTGAAGGCTCACACTGCTTCCAGAGTTATAGATCAGAAAGACAGCTTGAAACCTGAACCACCACTCCTTCAAATTTCTGTTTCTTCCCCATGCCCTGACAATCAAGTAAATGCAATTTACTCCTCTACACCCTCGTCCCACTCCTTTCTCCCCATCCCCAATCTTTTCTCCCCAGTCTTTATTTTCACTTGAATGAAAACAGGAGAGTTTTCCTTCAGAGTATACCTGACAGGAGTCATACAAGGCAGCATTTTGTTTCACAAACACAGATGCTGGGCATCAACATGTGCCAGTTACTACTTTGCCCTACACGCAAAAAGGACATGTGCACCCTGTGCACTTGCAGGAATTGAGACAGTAGTGTGACCTTCTTTTCTTTCCAAAGATGCAGAAATGAGGCAAAGATGTTTTTGAGAGAGAAAATAATGGACGATGGGGTCCTGACTACTTAGAGAGGCATGAGAGGAGTTTCCTTACTCTCTCCTCCTTCCTGAAAAGAGGTACACCAAAAGTAAAGCAGAAGCCAACTGTTGCTTTCAGGATCTGCCTATGTTACTTTTAAAATGGAGTGTTTGTTGTAACAGATGCCTTATCTAAGACGTAAAATCAGGTGAGCTGGAAAGCCTGTATGAAATATTTTTTTACTCTTAGCTTATGACCCAGCTGCATGCATCTCCAGACATTTTATTCTGGTAGGGGCAGTAATTTCTTCATCCATCAAACCATTTTTCTAACCCACCATAAGGACTTCTTTTTTCTAACTTCAGCCTCCCAGAGGTGAGTCCCTCTGGGTCACACATTCAGTGTTTCCCACAAGAGCAAAGTGGCAAGCCATATTTGTGGGAAAAGTTAAAGAATGTGACAGGGGACAAAATTTTTCAAAGAAAAAAAATCTCAAAATTTAGACTTGGTAAGGTTTCTTTGGGTTTCTTGTTTGTTTGTTGGGTCTTTTTTGGTTTTGTTTTTGTTTTTGTTTTTGTTTTTGTTTTTGTTTTTGTTTTTGTTTTTGTTTTCATTTTAACCATTGTGAGAGATTTTATTGCAAGAAATTTAGTGCCAAGGGACCAGATTATTTTAAAAGAACAACTATAACATGCAATATCTAGTCCCATTTCTCCTTTTTTCATAATACAGTGTCCATCACATACAGAAATTCACATCACTTAAGAAACTGGGCCGCTGGCACTAAATGTTTAATTTCCGCCACTGCTGTAATTTCCTGATGCCTGTCTCCCTGAACTGCTAGTTGGTTTACCATCTGCTTCTATGAGGGAAAATCTGCATCTCACTGACAATCTTGTACAGGTTTGTCAAACTGCCCGGAGTTCTGTGGGTATCACCAGACCACAATATTAAAGAGGCTGTCAAAAGAACATTAAATATATGACATAAACATAGTATACAAGATAATTTTTAAGCAGGCTTTTGTTTAGATCCCTATTGCATAGACCAAGCCAGGCTTCAAACAACAGAATTTAAGACTTCCCTTTTGTGTCTAAGACTGGAGTGAACAAGAAACAATGTAAAAAAAAAAATAAAATCACATTTTAATTTTTCCTTAGATGAAATTACAGGTATGATCCCAGCCTTCAGAAGTATAATTTCTGTATAAACAAAGAGCTGTTTCATAAAGGTAAAGGAAGACTTTTTTTGTGATGATATAATGCCAGAGCAAGTTTTTTACAACTCTGAAGACCTGGGCAAAACAGAATTGAAACATAAAGCTGTCCCACAGCTGATCATCAGAAGATCTCTATGAAGATATTCTATATGGCTTTAGACCAGCCATTAGGGTGCTGTAGGGTTTGCTTATGCCCATTTTGGTTTGCTTTTGAATTCAAAATTAGAGATAACAGTTTGAAATAAAAGTAGTTCTCTGCATCCTACATGAGTGGGGGTCAGTCACATTCACATCCCTGGGCCAAGGCTGGAGATGGGTCACAGGCTTGGGAAGCAACAGTCTGCGCAGAGATGGAATTCAGTTTTTTGTTCTTAGTGTAGACAGTGTCTTATTTAAAATACATTTGGGGCACACTAGGATTCAGGAAGTAATGCAAAGTGTACCTACAGCTGCAGCAAGCAATAAAACAAAGTGAATCAGGGCTGTCCTATATGTATAATAATAAATGTTGCATTTCATAGCGGTTTTCTCACTACTTCAGATCCATATGTAGAAAAATACTGAGTCATCTAAAAATTAAACTTTGTCTTTCAGTCATATTAAGTGCTCAGTTTATTCTCTTAGATGTTGCTCTGCCAGGTATCTGCCACTTGCTACATCTTTGCTGCTTTTAAAGTATTTTCCATTTAGGCAATATGTTTTACATATTGGATGAAATGCATGAATGACAGGAAAAAAATAAGGAACACTAAAAAGCTCATGATAGGTTTTGCTCATGAAGGAAAAAAATGTAAAATTAACGAAGGTTAGGCAAAGAAGTGGAAAGAGAATATAGCGTGATCTGCCCACATATTCTGCCTCATGCATTATTTTCAATTTTTTTTTTTTTTGCTTTGAAATCGCTCCAGTAACCAGAACTGCCTAAGCATTAGATACACAATAAATATTACATTTGGTGCTTCTTTAGCTTTACCATTACTTTTTATTCCAATCCTGCACAGCACTACAGCACATATATCACCACCTCAAACTCCTGTGCCTGAAATCAAAGTATAAACTGGCTATACTTTGCTGCTGTAGTGTGTTAATATTCTGGTTGCTAAGGCAATGCACTTACTGAGTTAACTCTTGACGAGTAGTTTGCCTGAATAACATGACAATATGAGTCAGTGCAGAGCACTGTACTGTGACAGCTAGATAACTCCTGATTTTTCAAGTTGACTCCTTTAAAATTAGCATAGACATTCCCTACCTACACTGCATTTTGCAGCACACCTTACAGGTATGCTTAATTTTCTATAGTGCCACCAAAATAAAACAGCTAAAAAATTCCCCCACACTCCAGAAAACAGAATTTGTTGCTGATATTTTTTTTCTCCCCCAAAATGACAGCAATATTATAGCATTGTGGACACTGCTTTAAAGGGAGAGAGAAACAAACATGGACCCTTCTCTGTGGTCACAGGGTATCTATTCATAGATGAATGATATTAAAGACTCAGTAAAGAACCCACAAATTTTGGATGCTTGAATCAGAATAGTGATGAAAGGACAGGAGACAGCCTTTTGGGGAAAACTAACTGTTTGTCTCCTCCTGCCCCCATCTACCTGCACTTGTACCTTTACTCAGCCAGAAAACATTTCAGTGAACACCCATCCTTGCAATTTGGAAAAAGCATTTAGTGACGCTATCATCTTCCTACTTTGTACTTCTAGCCACCTACAAGTGACATTGTGTTTCTGTAATAGGCCATTATGCTGTCTGCTTGAAAGCATTTGTTTGATACAACTCCTTGCAAAAGTACTAGGACTCACATTTACTTCTATCTTTCTAAAATGTATTTCAGATGTTTAATGCTTTTTCTCTTTTTCTTTTTTTTTCTTCTTTTTTCTTTTAGTGATGCTACTTTCAAATGAAAGCAGCTCTCTACCTGTAACTTCAGATCAGCTCTCCCATATTATGGTTAACCCTTCATAACAGTCAGGAAGGCTGTGATTAAGTAATTTTTTTTAACACTCTCCATTCCCTCTGCATTACCACACAAAAAGTTCAGATTTAGGAAGAAAATCCATCCAGCTGTCACTAACCCCAGAGATATCTGGTTAATTCCCACTGAATGAAGGGAGGAAGTGCTAGGGGTCTGCTTTGTGAGCTGACAGTCTTTCAAGAGCAGCTGGTAGCCAGGTTTAACCATCCAGTAAGGGCCAGTACAACCAGAGACAAGCTGGAAGAGAGGAGTTCAGTCCTTTCCTTAAATTGTAAGCAATTACAGTTTTTTAAAATAATTTTTCTTATTCAATTATTTGTTGCCATTAAAAATCAAAAGTGAAATTAAAACTCATCTGTCTTCTGGATATAACAGCTGCATATCCATGTTAAAAGCAGAGAGATCTTTCCTTTTATAACCTTATTTCATAGGCATTCTGCTTGGAGATAGCCTGAACACCAGCCAGAGGAGCCAGGTGATACAGACAGGGAACTGGAGACTGCTCCAAGCATGTGACAGAGAGCAATTATCAAGGTGAATTATCATAGATGCAAATGAGCTCTAACACTGAAATATGTGAACAGCCAAAGTTCTGAGCTATCTGCAATCTGCATACACAGAAGTCACTCTGTGCCAGTACTAGGTGACATTGATGAAGATCACTGGGTATCAGTGACTAAAAAGTTGAGGGAAAATGGGATTGTTTATTACTCTTCTGCCCCTCCTCACTCTAACATTCAACCTACAAGTGATTTTTCAAGGCAGAGATATTCAAAGCCTTCTTGTGTGCGTAGTGAGGAGTCTACTGAACAAGAAACTATGCCCAACTCTTCCCTGCTGGTCTAAGACCTTACAAATAGCCCACAGGCAGCATCTGTATGACATACTTGCATAGCCTTTTAACTCATGTACTTAGCTCAAGCAACTCCTGGAAGATATGAATGTCCCTTCCCTCCAGCCAGCACACTCCTGGTCTCTTGAAGGAAAAGAGAGAAGCAGAAGTGACAGGCAGATGTTCCTGACCCCTAGAAGATCTCCATAGTGTGAAAACAGCCATGAGAAGTAGAATACATTTGTTCCTCCATAAGATAAGGCCTTTCTAGATAGATTATGATGCTAGGGTCAAGTCAGCATCTTTATGCCCAGGTTGCAGATTAAGTGATCTTTCTTTGGAAGTTTTCTATTTCTTGACAATCACCATTTCCAACAGTGAGTCAGGTTCATAATAATATCTCTTTGTGGCAGTCACCCCACGCATCCCCCCAAAATCCACATAGACCAAGCATGGAGCATGTCCATTTGCCTTGCCACTGCTGATAGTCTCCTGCCTCAGGCAGACCTACTTTTTCCAATGCTAATGCCAGCCCAATAATTGTATCTTTTTTTTTATTTTATTTTTTACTCCTTTAAATACTCTATCCCTTGAATATTTCTTAGGATGTGATTCCAGAGCTCTAAGGCTCCTTGAGAGAAAAGGAAGAAATCCAGGGTCACTTTCTGAACTACAGTGGTGGATTATTGTCTCTGCCCAGCACTGTGGAGTATTTATTTCATCTTCTGGCTTTCTTATGCTTTGCTCTAAAGTAAGGAGAGTTTCTTGATCGGCAAGAGCACTGATCAGACCAGTAATAATCTGCTTACATGCTTTATGGATGAAACAGAGCTAGGCTACAGCACTCTTTTACTGCACATCATCACCATGCCCACTGGGGATTAGGATGATTATAGCAGTGACCAAGGCCACGGGAAGGATTTTGTCCTGATCACACTTTTCCTGCTGACACACTATCTGTGGCAGCCATTTCCTTAGTCACATTAATGAAACCCTCTTTCGTTTGTGTTTTCTCATTTAAGATGACAACTGCTATAAAAAAAGATAACCCCTCTGACCTCAGCCATTATCTCTCACTGTGGTTTTTCACTGCTGAATCTGTTAATTGAAACTACAGAGTCAGAAGAGCAGCACTCTACATAGTTTAGTTCCTAATCATGTGAAACCTGAATCCCAGTGAGAAATTTATGAGTAACACTAATTATGACTGACATTCCCTGTTAGGGTGGGAGATAAAAATCACATCACAGTGTAGCTGGAATGGTCTTGCAACCTCTCTACAGCTGGCTTAATGTTTCTATACAAATACCTTGACCTTTAGAAAAGAGAGAGTGGAGGAAAAGCCGGAGATGTTTTTAGCGTTAAATGATTCCCATTTGTAACTCTATGAATGGCACATTTGGTCCAATTTCCAGTCTCTGGCATTTCTAAACTGCCATGTTACAAATAGGCAGCAGGCTATAAACTTTCTCCTTAGAGGGAAGGCAGGCAATCAAGTCAGTGCTCCAGCCAGCAGGTCTGCGATGCTGCTGTGTCAGAAATCCTCCACCCACAGACAGTGTGGTGGCAGCTCCATGAGGCTGCAGCACAGGGTAAATACAGCAAAAAGGAACTAGAGAGGTATCTACATAGATGATGCCTCTGCAAAGGTATAAAGGTGGTGGAGAATTGGGAGTCATGGATTTTCTAAATTGGGGTTCTCATCAAGCTCAAATGAAATGTTTTGTTTGTATCGGTTTTGCCACACCATTTCTAATAAGAGCAGGAAATAACATATTCAGACTTTTCAGCATCTGATAGTGATGACTTATAGGGAGCCTTGATAAAATTTGCATTCCAGCTCCCATTTGGCACCTTACAGCCCACAAAAGCTACTGCAGTGCCTTTATCTTAGAGTTTGGGAGTGGAAGAGATACAAGGCTGTCACACCCAGCAACCAGGAGGGTGCCAAAGAACCAGCCTGTGGATGAACAGCTCTGTTACTTTAGCGATGCTTGGCAGACACTCGCTGTACAGCAAGGTTTCCTTTCTGAAATGTTCACATTCATCACTGCTCCTAGCAGCATCCACTGTTCTCAAGACAACTGTGGAATCTCCCTTTTTATCACCCCTGCATTCACACCAGGATCTGAATTCAGTCTCACATTCACAATAAGTTACTTACTGGCAGCTAGAGTGAAATCTGCGAAGTTCAGCAGATTTACAATTCTGTTAGCTACACAAACATTTTCAGATGTTTAACATTTACAGGAGTGGATGATATTGTGCATTAGGTTTCTCTATCTGTGAAGAGGGTTTGAAATCTTGAAATTGCAAGGTGTGTGGACATTCGCTTTAATTGGATTGCTGAACATTTAATCTGAGGAATCATGACTGCAGCAAGAGTTTACATTTCTGCATATAACCTAAGGTACATGCTATGCATCATCATGTGTGTCTGACCCCAGTGCTGGGGCATTCATGACAAAGCAAATGAGTTCAGTCTGGTGTACATGGAAATAGGCATAGCTACAGAAAACTGGGCTGATGGGGGAACAGACACCACATGGGGGAGGCCCATACATGACACCTCCTCTCAAAAGGAGTGCCAACAATGCAGCTGATACCCATGCATGACAAAAATTTTGCTATGCATCTGGCAGCAGCTTGAATTTTTAGCTCTAGTTCTGTAAGGCAAAACCACAATCTCTCTTCTGTCTGATTTGAAAAACAGGTAGTAAACAGTCATTTCCAAGGGAGCAGTATGAACTTGTATCCACAGATGATGCTCAGAGAGGAAAGGAGTTATTAGATCAATGGTGAGAGAGACAAAGAGACCTTAGATTAATGGTCTCAATTTAGTGACCTTCCTAGGAAACAGGACGCTCATTTACATCCTGAAGAGCAATCAGAATTTTTTTACAGAAATTGTTATATTGGCTTCAAAATAGTTTTAATTGGGAAAGCCGATTGCATCATCTCTGCATCACTTCTACTAACTGAAGAGCCCCAGAGGCAGAAAAGTTATTGTCTCCCTCTCTGGACTGTGTATGTACCATTAGTCCCAGCTAATGCAAGCTTCTGGAGCACAGTGGGATGGCCATACACCCACTGCAGAGCACACATACCTGGCTCCAGGCCTGGAGGAGCTCCTACAAGATGCCCAGACAGAGAGCTTAGAGCAAATAACACAGGAGTGCTGATACAGCTGGTAACTCTCCCAGCCATGATCAAGAGCCCGGAGTAAAATCTCAGTGGGCAAGTGGTACCTGAAGGAAAACAGGCATGACCAAGTCTGGGCAAGGTGTCAGTGCTCCCTTGTGGGAAATGATTTTGTAGAAAATCCTCAAAGCCTGACAGAAGGCTTAGATAGTGTGCATCTGTATGCAAACTTTGAGATAAGAAATGTTGATTTAGAAATGCTATGGAATTGCACAGACATTGTTGAGAGAGAAATGGAACTAGAAACAAGTTTTAAAAAGGGGTTGTGTAAATAAGACTAGATATTTTGGAGAAACAGAACTATGAAAGATGCATTATAGTAGGACCCACAAGGGGTAATTTTAGATAATTGGTTTTAAAGCATTTACAGCATGGTGTAGCTAAAGCTGATAGGCCAAGAAACGCTTATAGTGTATTGTAATTAGGAAATAGTTAGCTTCTGATTATAACGGCGTGAATTATAACATCTGTTTTGTCTCACCCTTCTCATGAGACTGAAAACAGAATAAAAGTTTTTAAAACGCCTCTCAGTTGCCCCATCTCTGGGTCAGAAAAGGGCATAATCTGACACTCTCTGCCTTTCCCCTGCAGAAGGAAAGTAGCTTCTGTGGTGGCCAGCAAGCCAAGTTCAGTGAGAATAACCTACAGCAGTGATTTGTCAGGAGGCAGCAAGAGGCTGAAGTCATTATTCCCACAGGAGCTGAAGACCCCAAGAACAGCACATGGCCCAGCGGGGCTGCAGACATCTGACTCCCATCTGCTGCCCAGTGAGCCTTCCCAGTGTCTGGGCTGTAGGAAGGGCTTTAGGCAGTCACTTGTCTTCCTTGTGTGATAAATATATGATAATAATTCGTGATATATATTGGATTGTGTAAATAATATAAGGGCAATAAGGCAAATAAATGTAATTGTATTTGAAATAAAAAGACATCTCACAAGCAGGAGGACCTGCTCTGCCCTGGAATGTGACAGCAGATGGGTCTTATCTCCTATCTTCAGACACACAAAAGGCAGCTCCGGCCAGGGTGTAAGCACTCTGAGCACATCAGCAATTATCTGATTAGGAGAATCTCCCCTCACACCTGGCTCCACGAAAAAGATCTACTCAAGATATTGGGGAGGCTTCCTGGAATACGGCTGGGAAAATAATGGACTTGGAATTCCGAACTGATTGGTTTTCAATCACCCTGGACTCTGTCAATATGGACCAGGAAACTCCACATTGACCCATCTGAATACTCCGAAACTGGTCTTTGTCCAAGCCTCAGACCAAGGCGAGACCAACTATGAATTTGAAGATTTCCAGGTGGAGACAACCAAAAACTGCCTCAAGCTAATTTTTCTGTATAAATAGGGTGGCCCTGGGGCCCTCAGAGTGTGGCAGTTTTGACCATCGCTTCACGCGTGGCAGACTGCACACCCAGGCAGTGATCCCGGGATCATTTCCTGCTTCTTTTCCCTGAAATTGTGGCGGCCGTGATTGTATTTTAATGGCGGTATTAAATAGTTATTATTTTAATAAATTTCTTTTTGTTATTATAAATTATTATTGGCTTATCAAATTATTACCCATAACAGTTGCCAGATGGAGAATAAATGCCTACAACACACCACCATCCAAACATGGATACTGCTGGGTGCAATCTCAAGTGCCACACCCCAGCTGACATTTTTAAGAGCAACTCGTGTGTTTCTCTATTGTGCTGGGAAGGGTAGCTCCATTTTTGTATTCCACTGGGCTGGGCACTGCAGGCAGGAGGAATGAGCTGATAGACCATAACAGGATGCATCTTCTCTAAGTATACTATGTTTCCCCAGCACCACGCTATGTTCACATCAGTAGCAATTGGAAACTAAGCTAAAGTTTGTTTGGTTCCTTCCTGACCTTGCTTGCCTGACCTTAGTCATGTGAAATCTGGTCCCTGTTCCTTTGAGGCTGCTGGAAGCTTCCAGGAATGAGCGATTTCTCCGACACAGAGCTTGCTAGAAGGAGTCCTAGACAAACACACATAATGTCTAAAGACTGGCAAACTACTCCCAGTAACATATCAAGTGGAAATATTTACAGGTGATAAGAAAAATTAATTTTTCAGAGCCTGGGACGAGCGCATTTTCCATGCACAAATTGGCACTAACACTCCCAGCTGAAGTACTACACATGTAGTATGTATTTAAAGCATATATTGAAATGCATGAGAAAGAAGTATTTCAAAAAATAATCATCAAGGACAGTTGAATCTTGTGACCACTACAGAAGAGACAAGAAAAGGAAGAAGATAGCTGAAATCCAGTCTAAGCAGAAAACCCAGCAAAAACTATATGAAACTTTTCAATGGGTCCCATCAGTGCAGGGTCTATGGTTCTTTAAGAAAAAGGGTCATCTTTGATTGCTTTAACGCAAAGTACTCCTTGGCTGCTCAGTTTTTGCTAAGGGAATTAGATTTTCTGAATTCCTTCCCCCTCATTGTGGGGAAAGTTTAAACACTCTAAAATCTTGCCTAAGGCTTTTTATATGACAAAGACAGTCTCATAAACCTGCTTGAACTTAGGCTCAGCTAAGAGTTTAATTCAATATAGAATTATTTGGAATTTGTACTAGAAAAAAGGAAGCAAGGCTTTCAGAGGAAGCCTTCTTCACTGCAGAAGTTCACTTTTTAAGAAAACCAAAAGTAGTATATCTATACATGGGTAAAATCACTCTCTATGCCCCCTAGACACAGATATGTAGTAGAATTGTTTTTAAAAAGGTACAGAGTACTGTTCCTGATACCTTTATCAAAAGCAAAATAAAAAATGAAGAAGCAATTCCACAATTATTCCAACAGGGAAGGAAGGAGGGAACAGAGGGATTGTCACTAAACAAGTGACAACCAGCAGGCATCCATCTATTTGGCTAAAGCAGCACAGCGTGCCCGAAGCACCACTAGAACACTTTGCATTGTAGTGCCTCTTTTTGCCTTTTACTTCAGATTATTTTCCTCAGAACTGGTATGAAAGAGTTTTTTTCCTGGGTCTAGTGGTCCCAGAAAACTTTAAAGCATCTGACTGGCATAAGCTACCTCCACAAAACAGAAAATGAACACCTGAAAGACCCTGGAAACTCACTCCTTTGGAAATTTGCTTCCTTCAGAACATTGTTAGTCCTGTTCACACCCTCTTCTGTAGGGAAAAGTTGGACATACTGGAATTTATGCCTGCAGGGACCATGCTCAGACCAAAGGTCTTTATGTTAAGATGAAGTACTATGTGTACTTGGGATATGTGGGGAACAATATCCACAACAGGTGGCAGAAAAATGCCTCCTTGGAAGACAAGACAGAAGGCACTGATTTCTTTCAGTATAAAGATTAAAATAAAGACATTTGCATGGTGTTACACATCACTAGTCAACTCCTCCATACCATTAGTCCTTCCACTAAGTTCAAAGCAGAACAAATTTCTTTCATGGAGAAGCATACTTTCATTAGTGCCACAGTGAGAAGGCCTAATGCCTCCTCCCCCTCCCATCCTGTCATTCCCATTCCCCACTGAACAGGAAACTAAATCCCAAATCAGATTTTCCTTTTTCTTGCACAGGTGCTCAAGAAAGACCTCAAAGAATAGATGTTTAGGAAACAGTGGGAGAGAGCAGACTTTGAAAACATGGAAGAACCCTACTGTGAGCATCTTTCTTGATGGATCCAGGGCTGTATTTACAACAAGGAAATTAAAATAATCCTGCAAAATAAATGCTCCCTTTCAGTACCTCACCTCTTTGTCACATGTGGAACTTAAATAACTCTGCGTGTGCTACAGTTTAATTACCAACTCTGTTACACTTAGTGCACAACTTCTGCATTTATCCTCATTTCAAGGATAAAGCCTACAGCATTCCAAACCTGGTGACCCAAAAAGCAAGCACTGAGCTAAACAGTAATTTGGTATCTGCATGCATCCATACATGAGGCCACTTTAAATGATTTTACTAAGTTTGACAGACAGCAAGATTGGTTTCTGAATCATATTTTCCCTTTTCCTTCTCACTTTAGCCCATTAGGAAATCCATTTTTCTTCTCAGCCAATACAGGGCAGGAGGGGGAAATGAAACATGAAAGCAACAGTCTCGTATTTCTTCAAAAGCATTCAGAAGAGTGGGGTCTGGGATGCAGGAAAATAAGTAGCTTGTTTAGGCTGTCCAAAGCAACAAAAAATCAATCTTCCCCATCTGTACTTATAAATACATTATTTGAATTGAAACAACTTCCTGGTACTTTTGGCCTGACCTGGCAATTACTAGAAGCCAGGATTTCTTTCATTTACACTTTATCTTTTAGAGGCAGGCTAGCTCAGTTCCAGTGTAACCACCTCTGCTTCTACAGAATGCTGAAGATTATTTTATAGGAAATGCTTACTGGATTGAAACTACATCCCCAAGTCATAAGCAAACAGGAGAAATAGGTTTCTCCTATTTCAAGGAAAGGAAAGGAAAGAAAAGGAAAAAGGTTATATTTGAAGAAGACAGGCAACATAACCTGGCTTGTACACACACTTAAGGTTTGACAGCAGTTTCTCCTGAAATCGTATTTGGATGTGTTTTAGACTTGAAATCAGAGCTTCAGCTACTTACTTTGTATAGCTATAGCAGCCTCTAAGACAGTATTTAAATATTAATGAAAGAAATAGCTATTCCAGCACTCAGGCTTCCCACCTGAATGCCCACAGCAAGGTTTCCTAGGCAGATTTCTACAGAATTTAGGCAACCTATACCTCTGATCAGTAATTGATTTGATACAGAAAGGACCACTGGTAATCAGATGCTAAGCAGAAAGTAATTTGGAAGGAAATGTGTTTGCACATTAGATCAGGAATACGAGGACATGTGAAGATATAAAAGAATCAGTATTTGCACTTGAGACAGGCTACTTCAGACCAAATATTTAATTGTGTTTTTGCTTGGACCTAAGATGAA
>WEZZ01029121.1:119711-133949 GCA_013400585.1 Chloropsis cyanopogon | reverse complement strand
GGCCTGAGCACATATATTGTGGTAAAAATTGGTTAAAAAAATCTAAATTGTGCTATCAAATATGAGGCAACCACTGCAATTCAAAATGTACAATCCCACTTTGGTGTATAAAGTGTACAAAATTATCTTATGGCTGTAGTGCAAATCCTTGTGCAATTCCAGCTGGGAATTCTCCCTGGAAACCAGGGAACCCCATGGAAACCAGCAGGTGCTCATGGCAGGTCACTACCAACCCTTTTTTAAATGTAAGATTTGGTGCTCTAGGAGCTGCTGTAACAGAGGCACAGCCCAGCAGACCCAGTGGTTTCTTCACATCTCCAAGCCTCAGAGGTGCCCAGATGGTCTCACACAGTGTGAGAGGGAAGAAGAATCTAATACTGAGCCTTGATCTCATTTCTGCCAAACTCTGTGATTCTCCTAAAGCTGCTCAGATCCTTCCACCTCTGAACACTTCAATTCAGACAAAATGTATTCGAAACACAGAGCAGTAATTATTAATAATCAAGATGGGACACAAGTCCAGTCAATCTGTTGAAGTTCACAGGATCTGGACACTCAGCTCAGGAAGGAAAAGTCCACTCACTCTCTTGCCTAAACACCTAAAAAGAGATAAACCTGCAGGTAGCCTAAAATAACAACTCAGATTTTTAAATTCTTATGGATTGCATTAAATGTCACCAAAGCTTCAACTAATACTTCTAAAACCATGTCAACTGTTATTTATTACAAAAACAGTAAGCAAGCAAAGCAGTAGAAATTGAGAATGAATTCAGGAAAAGAAATACAAAAGAAAGCATTAAAAAAAGAACTTCAAACTCAACTGGGTAGAAACAAAGGGAAGAGGGAATAAAAAAACCAATGAACTTGTACTTCTAAAAATAAACTTGCTGTGCCACTGATAGCTGGCTATTGAACAGAGGGATGCTGCACAGGGCAGTGATTATGCTCTAACGAGGGGATAATGTCCAAACTCTGTCTGACCCCTCTGAAAAAATCCCACTGGAGTCAGGAAGGGTCACTGGATCAACCGCTTTGGACTGCTTCCCACAGCCTGACAGTTGAAACCAGCAGCTGCTCTTCACAACCAAAAAGCAACATTTTTGAGCCCCAACTCTAAAGTTTTACATTCCTCTTCAAACAATTATCAGCACTTAAAGCACTCCTCTGCTGATAGGGACAGGGATGAAATAATTCACCTTTATTCTCACTGCTGGCACCAGTGTTGGCATCAGGGGCAGGTAACATGTCCTCAAAGCCCCAGGACACGATGTGCTTCCCTCCAAGCAGGCAGGAGGGGGATCCAGGGCCTCCCTCCAAAAGCAACAACCTTCAAGCAGAAAAGAAAATAAAATTTCATAAAGCTGATTTTTCCTACTGCTATTCTAAATTAAAAGTTAAGACAAAGATGTATTTAAAGTAATTATTCTGTCAGAGTTCATAAACCATTTAAAGGAATCATCAATATTTAATGATAAAATAAAAACAAAACACCCAAAACCCAATCAATGCTTTTAGATTTGATTTTCTGATGTCTTCTGCACATGACTAAATCTTCCCTAAAGCTTTCAATAACTCTAAAGCCTTTTAATCACTTTTAAAGACATTTCTCCCTACATGCACTTAACATATTTTCAGAGCTGCTGGTAAAGTTTATAAGGAAAAAAGTTCTACAAACCTGTAGAGAACATCAGCCACAGGCAGGGACCCCAGCTCAGTCTGTTTCTGTAATAGATGCACTGTATGAACAAAGGTTTTCAGCGACCCTCTAAAAGGACAAGAAAAACATGAATTAAAGATGTCTATTGAAGCCAAACTGAAGACACACAACAGCAGCCATGGAGAACACCCAGAACCACAGGCATGATATGGCATCAGTTTCTTTTCCAACTGGCATCTCTTTCCTGGAGGATGTTCATTCTTTGGGGAGGAAGGGGAAGGAGGAAGAGGGGGGACAGGCAGAATGCTGGGGAACCTCTGGCCTAAATTCCACCACATTTTTTTGGAAGAGGCTGAAGCCCCAGTAGGGAGGGAGAGCAGCAGCCACAGACTGGCTCATCAACAACAGGTTCATAAAGGCAATCCAGGCACCTGATAAAACACCTCAGCCTTGCTCCTGAGGCAGCTCTTTGAGGATTTCTTGTAGCTGATTATTCACATTCAGATCTCCTGTGGATCTTCCTGGCTGAGCCCAAGGGTGAGCAAGGGCTGTTCACTCCCCCCTGGAGATGCCTTTCCTGACTCCAATAGCAAAGACCAGACTGATCCATTTCTTACCAAGACTCTGACTTCTTCTCACAGAATCATGGAATATCCTGAGTTAGAGGGGATCATGAGGATCATCATCCAGCTCCTGGTCCTGCAGACACCCCAACAATCCCAGCCTGTCCCTGAGAGCATTGTCCAAACACTCCTGGAGCTCTGGCAGCCTCGGGGCTGTGCCCACTCCCTGTTCAGTGCCCAGCACCCTCTGGGGAAGAACCTTTCCCTGATCTCCAACCTGAACCCCCCTGGCCCAGCTCCAGCCACTCCCTGTCCCTGCTCCCAGAGAACAGAGCTGCCCCTGCACTGCCCCTCCTGAGGAAGCTGTGCACTGGGATGAGGTCTCCCCTCACAACCCCAAATCTGGAAGATCCAGACGTCTTCAAAAATCTGTATTTTACAATTTCTGTTTCAAAGGTCAGGGCTGTTTTCTGGAAGATGTGCTAGCTTTATTTCCAGGCATTCCAGCCCACCTAAGCAGGAGAACTTGGCTGTGTCTCAGGTCAGTTATGAGCTGCTTCCTTCACAAACAGGATCAGCTGCAGAGATCCTTGCCCTGCACTCTGCTGAATCCAACCTTTTGCTGCCACATGTGGTCACTCAGCTCCCAAACTTCCCTCCTCCACACCCCAATCCCCGTTTTCCCCAGTGACATCTTCAGCTCTTTGCTTTCACTGATAAACCTCAGCCTGGAGAAAATTGACACCAAACACATTAAAGCACCTCAATTAATTATTTAAAGCAATATTTACCCTGTTTTATTTTTAGCAATAAGAAGCACCCAAGATTGCAACTAGGAATGTCAATAATAGTCTCATTTTCAAGGCTTTTTTTCAATACATGACTTAGATATTTAAAGGAAAGGTGTGAGGCTTTCAGAGGTGAACAAAGCACAATGGGATATTTCAACTCTCTAAGCAATGCAAGGCAGACTTGCAAAGAAAATAAAAGATCAACCTGAAGTTCAAAAGCTCTACTTGAAATTTAGCTCAGCTGCAACAGAACATCCCATATTTCCTGCAAATTGACATCTGGGAAAGAAAAGAAATGAGATTGTGTTTATCAAATCCAATTTCTCTGAGCTATGTTCAAGTACATTGCCTTTCAGATAAGGCAGTTGTCAGGACAGAATAATTTGCCACATACCATAAATTTCTCATTGAGTTCATTAAAACAAGTGCACTAGAAATTAAGTAGGTTTCATTTGAATAAACCTTTTCCTAAAGCAAATCATGCCATATCCTGGGAACTCCAATATTTTAACTCAGATTTAAACTTCACAGACAAGGCTGCGACCTGGAGAAACATTCAAGCCAACATTCCCAAAAGGACCCTTGTGACTTTAAAGCCACATTCATGAGGCTTTGCAGAGGTTTTATATTGGTTTTGTATTTCCTCTCTCCAAGCCCCATCCTCTAAAAAAATGTAGGTTTTGATTAAAAGCAAGTATGTCCAATTTGTCCTCGATCACTTGATGCCAAACCCATGCAGGACAAGGGGTATTTTAACCTACAATGGCTGAACTCTCCACTGGTGACAAAATAAAAAAAAACCTCCAGAAATTTGAGAGACAACACTGAAATCAAACCTGAAAGGAATTGCCCTGAAACCTGGCAGTTCCACCTCCTCCAGCCAAAGAAAGGTGCAGGACAAAGGGAAAAGGAGACAACTTTTCTCCCTGATAAACACATTTGGAACCATTCCTAGAGCAGCTCACTGCAGTAGAAGCAGCAATATGTACACGAGGCATTGCTAACCCAGATCCTTCTGCTTCTGCATATGCTAAACACATGCAAAAAAGAAATGCTTAGCAGTTTCACCCTTTCCAACCCAATATTTAAATATCAGAAAGAGAAAGGCTGGTACAAGCTAAAAATAAGTATCACCAGTGCAGCTCCATCATTTTTGATTTGTTTCAATGGAGAGAGAGAATGAACACCAACCACAGCATCGCCCAGGGGTGCTGGAGTCACCATCCTGGAAGGGTTCAAAAACCATGGATGTGGAATTTGGAGATATGCTTAATGGTGAATCATGACTGGATTTAGCCAAAATTCCTTAATTCTCTCTATTTTGCCAGTAAACTTTGGTGTACCTGTGACCCCTTGAGAACATCTGGTTGGGATTTCACCTTACGCCAAACCTCAAGAACCTCAGTTTAACCCTTGAATTTACGAATACCAAGGCGTTACACCCAATCTTACCAATCTCTGTTATTTCAGCTCCCTTACCTTGCACAAGCCAAGGCAACCAGGGCGGCAGCAGCATTTTCCTTCTGCTTGTAGGGGATGTGCTGGCCGGAGGGCGCCGTGTCCTCGAGCCAGGAGCAGAGCAGGGACTCGATGCCGTTGAGGCAGTCGGCCGGCTCCTTGGTCAGGCTCAGGGGCTGGCAGTCCCGAAGGCAATTCAGCAGCACCTCAGCAGTGATGTTACACAGGGAAGGGTCCGTCCTGCTCTGCGACTGGATCAGCGGGAACACCAGCAGCAGCCCCATGCGGGAGGTGAAGGGAGCCTGCTCGGGCTGCTGTAACAGCCCCTGGCGTTTGAGCAGGGCCAGCGCCTCCTCGTCGCCGGAGCTCTCGCGGTCGTGCTGCTCCTCCAGGGCCAGCTGGCGCTGCGCGTTCCAGAGCCCGCGCAGGGCGTTCAGCCGGTACTCCAGGAGCCGCGCGTACGCGTTGCTCTGGTTCCCGCACACCGAGCGCAGCCGCTCCGCCAGCTCCGAAGGGTTCTTGGTCTCGAAGGTCAGGATCTGCAAAGGGAAAAGTGGGTGTTTGGAGAGGTTTTTTACAGGGGAAATAAAAAATCTCATGTGGTTGTGGTGTGGTTTTTTTAGATCAGGTGGTCTCGACAGCAGATGGAGGGATATTGGTTTTAATTTCTGGGAATGAATAAAGCCACATCCAGGGCCAAAGAAGAGGTGAGTGGTGTTGTGTCCATCTCGGGATGAGGAGTGATGGCCATAAAGTAAAACACACGGAGTCCCATCAACCTCCATCCATGGAGGATGGCAAAGGACTGGGACAGCTGCCCAGGCAGGGTGTGGAGTCTCTCTCAGGACATGTCCCTGTGTCACCTGCTCCAGGTGACCCTGCCTTGGCAGGAGTTTGGACTGGGGGATCTCCGGAGATCCCTTCCCATCCCACCACTGTGGGATTCTGTGAGCCTGTTATGGCTGAGTCAGCACCCTCACCAAACCCAGGTTTGGGGGTTGCTGACGGGGATTTTTAAGCTTTCAATAAACAATAACAACAACACAGATTGTACAGAAAAATACACACACACACACACACGAAAGAGCAGCTTGGAAAACAAACACTCCCCTCCTCTGGAGCTTTTTTCTGTAATCGAGGCAATTTTGCTAAAAACTTCAAAAGAACTGCAAGGTTGGAGGGTCCCAGGGGTTTAGAGCCCTTCTATGAAAACTAGCAGGTCACTAATATTGTGTAATAAGAACATGCTTGTTCTCGTTTTGAAGCTCTTCAAATAAACAAACAAACCAACCAACCAGTTCTCTCCAATGCACCAAGAGTTCTGTTACACTCTCCCCCTCCCCTGCTTTTTTTCCCCCTCTTAAATTTTATCATCTTGCACTTAGCTACACCTTTCTCAAAATACTTCAAGTTGCTGCTGTAGTTAAAAACCCTTAAAGTCTCCTCCTCATCAGTTCAGACAGAAGAAAGAGGCTTTTTTGGCACTTCTAAATAAAACTGGAAACCAAGATGGAACAACAGAAAACAAATGAAGCATGACACAAAAATGTATTTATGGCTTAGTACCCAGCCTGGGACAGGAAAACTCAGAGTTTTAAGTGATTTACAGACAACTTTTCTCCTTCCAACGAACAACAACAGTGGAGATCAGCAAAGTCACTTAAGCTGAGGCAAGCTGAAGGAAAGCCATGAGCCAAGCATTTTCTGATACTCTGGATCCAGTGTCCAAAGGGATTTGGTGTCCAAAGGGCTGCTGGCCACGTTCCAAAGTGCCTCATCTCATCCAGCCTCAAACCCAAATTTTTGGCCCATCTTTTATGCTGTAAAACTGTCCTTCTCTCATTTACTAAATAAACATAAACGTGGGAAGGGGAATGTGAGAGGCAAAGCTGCCATGGGGAATGGCACGCAGGGCTGTTTGTTTTGTGGGGTTTTTTAATTGCAGGCAGCAGTCATAGAGATCATGAAATAAATGTTCCTGGCTAATTGCAGACTCCTGAACAGCTTGTTAAAATGGACAAATCACATCTGCCAGTGGCACACACTGACTGAAGGCAATGAAGCAGCTTTGCAGGAGGACATTGACCACTAGAGCCAGGAAAAGTTCACTTGAAAGGAATTCACATCATAATTACCCTTGAATGGATGTTGCACTGAGCTCCTTATACCTAATAAAGCTCCTTTAATTACTTCTCCAATATTAATTCCTAAACCACATATTACACATTTAAAATAATCACCTCCTGTTGTGTGTTCTGCTGTCTCAAGAATAAGTTTGTTTCCTGTTCTAGATGGAATCACTTTCTACAACAGTTGGCTTTTGATTTTCTCGAACTAAACTGGATGGATTTTCCACTAAGTGACAACAAGAAATGGAGGAAAAAGAGAATTAATGTTTGCATTTTCAGAGTTAAATGCTGATAAAAAGCAGGTCTGTGGTCTTTGTTAATAACAAAGATGCCACCACAAAAGACAAGCTGTGATGTACTTGGTGTTGCATGTCTTGATCCTCAAATCCCACAGTTTAACAGGAAAATGCATTTTTTTTTTTTGCCTTTGATATGGCTCTACAGCTCTGAGTCTGTCTTGTAGCAATCAGGACGAGTCAGTGTCATCAGTTTTGCTGATGAAAAGCCTTTTCCTGCTGAAGTTTGAGTTTCTCCCTGATCCCACAGCTCCCAATTTGCTTTAAAAGCGTGCATGGTCTGTCTGGGCTTGGTAAGAGCATTTTGCCTCAGTCTTTCATAAGGGAAAAGAGCACTAATTTGGGTAAATGATACAGGAAGTACATCAGCTTCAACAGATTTACAAGATCATTCCAAAATGGGACTTAGAGACTTGTGATAATGCAGTTTACATCATCTGATTTTCTTACACAGCTTAGGGAACCAATGGAAAAAAACCTTAATTATTCAACCTCATCTGAGGGTCTAAGCAGGCATTTGCACTTCCAGAAAACAAGAGCACATGAGAAGAAAGGTGTGAGCTCATCTGCTACACAGGACACTTCAGCAAATTAAATTAAAGGCTGTTTTCCTCAAAAGCCTTTTTACTAGAGGTCAGTACTCAGAGCTACCTCCAGAAAGTAGCTCTCAGACCAAATGTTCCCAGGGAGGCTGGGACAAACACCCAGGAGCTGCCAGGGCTCAGACACATCCCAGGGAACTGCTCTGGCTCTCCCTGGGAGCCAACTCCAGCCCTTCCCACCCCAGCAGTGCCAGAGCTCCACTTGGTCCCTGCCAGATCCATCAGTGCTTCCCTCTGGATCCATTAAAGACTCCACACAGGAATCCCAGCCCTTGCCAGGATATCTCCAGGCAGAGCTTGTCATCTTCCAACTATCTGAAGTCAAAACAAGTTAAAATAAAATGCAAGAAAGCCCCCATTACATTCTTTCACGAATTCTGATACAAACAACACAACTATCAGTGTTTATAAAAGGTAAAATTCCCTTTCCTGCTGCATCTGGGCTGCCTCAGGATTTACACCTGAGCTTCAGCTCTGGCTTGGGACTGAATTCCTTTTTTTTGGGGTGCCTCGATACCTCCCTGTGCAACACCTGGGGAGGTGTCGGGGGCAGCCCCACAGAAACCTCACCTGAAGCTGTCCCTGATCCACCATTTCCCAGCTCCAAACATTCCTGACCAACAAGGCTCGAAGAGAACCACAGAGGATGAAGAGGTAACAAACACATCACTCTGCCCTAGAATGAGTTAGCCAAGTGGCTACTTATACATCACTAAAAACTGTGTTGTTAAATACTTTCATTGTCACTATTTTAATTTCACAGTACCTTATCCTTACACATGATTTCCTTCTTTGATCTCTTAAATCAATTTTAGTCAATATTTTAATTAGAAAAGGGTAGAGCCAAAGTTCAATCACTCTAATTGGTCTTTGACATCATCTTCAACATCGAGAAGCACAAAAGGGATCTGATTTTAGATTAACTATGAGGAGGTGTCATCCTTCCCACTGCATCCAGTATTTGTCCTTTTGCATCCTACTACATGACATAATTCTTCCCATTAAACAGAATTTTTGCCAAATCTGCTCCAGAAAGGAGTGGCTGACATTCCCTATTTTCAGGGCAACATGACAGTAAATACCAGACCAAGTACAATTAACACACACTAATATACATGAGGAGTTTTAGCCTGAGGTTTTATGACCCTATTAAGTACATTTAAATGTGAGCTGTCACTAAAAGGCCGCTCTCTCCTCTGGCTACAGCTCCTGCCCCTGGTTCCTGTGGGGGGTGTGTGTTTTAATTCTGCTACACAGGGAGCTGAGGAGCAGTGAAGCTCTGCACAAAGAGGGGTTTTTTTATCCTGAAGTAGCATATTGGAAAGGGAAGCCTCCAAATCTCCCCAATCACATTTAATTATTTCTCTCCAGAGTTCAACTGCCTGAAGTTCCCACATGAAGACGAAGATGGTGGAACATTTATCAGGAGCAATTACATCCCTATACCCCCCTGAGTATTAAACATGGATTATCCCCATCTCACAGGAGGTACAAACCAGACAGAAAAGCAGAAACAACGTCAAAATTGTAAAATATCTTTAAAAGCAGCATGAAAAAACATAATTTTATTACTCTGACCACCCCATGACAGGTATAAGGCCACTCCTCTTGTACAGAGTGAACAGAGAGGCAGCACCACTTGTTTACTCAGCTCTTTTGGCTCTAGAAACAGCAACAAAACAATGTAAAAAGACTGAATTAATTACAGAAAGTATGGGTTGTTCTGTAAGAGAAGGAGCACAAATGACAGTTTTAAAGGTACCCTGAAGATTGGAATGCACATCCCAACTGAACCTGCTCCATGAACAGCCTGTGTCCCACTCTGCTGGGAGAGCATTCCTGCTCCTGGCATTTCTGGGACACCCAGCAGCAGGCTGCCCTGGTGCCAAACCCACCTTCATTTCTTCCAAAACATCTTCCAGCCCCTCTCTGAGGCTTTTTCCTTGCTACACCACGTGCCAAATACCTAAATACGTGTGAACAGTTTCTCCCTGATGTTTTAGCAGCTGCTGCACTTTACACCACGCTTTAGTGTTGTAGTTAAAAACTACAAGTCTCAAGGTTGCTCCAATTTTTTCTGCTCCTTATCCTCTTGTCCAAAGCCTCTGCTGACTCTTGTGTGGAGCAGTGCAGGTTTTTAGCTACTCAGCTAAAAACAGAAACTATTTTCTTTTGTGAAAGCACTGGAAATCTCATTGCTCACAAATAAGCACTGAGACACTGCCACCTTTTACAATTTTATCCCAAATAATTTTGTAACCATACAAATTTATGAAATAACCTTTGTATCTGAGATGAATTACAGAGAACAAGCAAGCTGTAAATAAATAAAATGCTATCAAGTGTTGTTTCTTTGTTCATTAGAATATTTCTTTGGCTCTTGCTCAAGCAGTAGGTGAAAATAGCTGCAAAAGGTAAAGAAAAATCTTTGTAATTTAAACATCCTAGAGTGCAGCTCACTGAATTAATCAGCTGCAACTGGTAACAAGAGCTAAATTTGGGAAACAGATTTGCAAAATCATCCTTGAGAAGTTTCCTAATGTTTCTCTACAAGGTTACCTAAAATCTGATTTCAAAAATCAGGAGTCAGAGGCACAGGGGTTCCATATCAGAGCAGTTTGGTAAATTCCAAGCCCTGGCAGAGACCCCTGGGGCTCTGGAGGGGGTGCACAGGCAGGGTCAGGGTGTTCCAGCCCTGCCACACGCCGGATCAGCAGTTCCCAAGTCAGAGGTCACAGCCCCAGGAAGGGTCACCCACTTAGGAAGGAGTCAATTGGTGGTGGTGGCATCAGGGACTCGCAGCATGACAGAGGTGACGCTTGTAGATGGCAGAAAGGTCACAGGCAGAAAGGTTTGGGAAGCACTGACCCAGATAATTGCAGGGAACTGCTCTCTCCTTCAGCAATCAGGGAAATGACAAAAGGTTTCCTCTGGGTTGGGAGGAAAATGGGTGAAAACTTCCAAGTTTAGCAGAAACCTTCCAGTCTGAATCATTTTATGCCAACACAAGTCAGTCACAGGAGTGGCACATGCTGAGAAAAGGGCACTGGACTCCAGCTCTTCAACCTCTCTGTGCAGGGCCAGCCAGGCCACGCTGGGGGAAGAGGAAAGGCCACCACTTTTCCCTTATTTGTTTCATTCTCATTATTTTTTACCTTCCATTTGACTAAAGGTAGCTATTTTCAGTTCAGAGCCACACCTGCCCTGTGGCACCTCACTCTGTCCTACAGAACAGAGCTCACCAAGAGTCCAAACATCAGATGAGGGCAGCCACGACCCCAGCAGCTGCTGAGGGAGGAGCTGCACCCCCAGCCCCACGGGAAAATCCAAGGAAGGTTCCCTGCCCACTGGGTGATCTTCAGGGTCCCTTCACCCCAAACCATTCTGTGGTGGCTCTGCAGAGCTGGCAGATCAAATCTCCCTGGTTTAAGGGAGCTCCCCTCCTCCAGACAAACCCTGACCATGCTCCTGGAGCTCTGGACTCCAGGGAAGGTTCTGGAAGTGCTGCAGCTCCCTTTGGGCCACACTGAGAACGGCTCCTCCTGCACTGAATGTCCCTCCTGGATGGGCACTGACCAACCCAATGTCACAGCAACACCTCCAGCCCTGTCCCCAAGGAGGAGACTTTGCTCTTTCAAAGAATTCTCTGTGTGAAAGGTTTTGAAATGAAGGTCCAAAGGCTTCTGTAATCACTGACTAATCCAGGTCTCTCCTGACTAGAGGATTTTACTGGGAAACCTGCACCAGGAGCAGCTGGTTCATGCATAACATTACAAAATTCTATCAAATTTTAAAAAAAAAAGCCCTAATTTTCTATAAATGTGCTGAAACAACCTAAGAAGTTGGCACACATCATCACAGAAAAAATAAAAACAGAGCAAAAACCTCCACACCCTTCAAAACTCAACATACTTCTAGAACAACTTGAAAGAGAAGTTTAAGGCTCTTGTAACACATTATTAAAGTATATATGTATAAATACACATGTATACAAATATACAAAAAGAAAATCAAAGCTGCATGGAGTCAAAATAAGAAAATAATAAGTTTTCATAAGCCTCTCTTGGCGTGACACCAGCACTGTAACATTTTTCCCTCCGCTTTTCTTTTTATAAATAGGCAGCACCTTTGAACAGAAGGACAAAGGAAACACATCCAAACACACTGACATTAGTCACCAATACACTCTTTAAAAGGATATTTAGGCAAAACAGACCGGAATGATACTTCTCCACCCAAAAAATACCCATTAAAGTATTCAACATTATACATTTTTAATTAAGCACTTCAGCTCCGAAATTCAGCCAGGCTTCTGACCACCACTGAGGAAGCACAAGAAGTGAATTAAAGAAGTTTCCTCATCAAAGCAGCAGCTGCAGCATCTCCTACCCTTGGCCAACAGCACATCCCAAGAGATTTCTGTTTGGACCATTTTCAAAGATATTTATTACACTGCAAGGAGGAGTAGAGAGAGTGTAAATGAGCTCTTGGGTAGCAGTCGATTGCATGGCCACACTTCCATCAGATGTGTGCACCTATTTCCACAAAATGGCTCCTCAAAGCCATTCCACATCACCAAAGTACCCCTTACTCAAATAAAAACAGCATTAAAAAAAGGCAGAGAAAAGTTACAACCTAAACATCTTACATTCGCACCATGTCAAATTTCAGTTTTTAAAACCCTTCCCCCTCAATACCAAACTCTGAACCAGTTTGCAGATATCTGAAAATTAAATTGATTGGATATCTAAATATCTGAAAATTAAATTGATTGCTTGTGATCATCAATTCTATCTATTGTGGATGGAAACAAAAGGCTTTAATAAGCTGTGACTTAAGAATAAAGATCAAAATAAGTCAAAATCAGTACTTATCAAAAATGAGCACCACAGCAAAAAGTCGTGTTTAATTATTTATTTAAAAGTTTTTGCACAGCAAACACGAACAGGAGAAGAATCTCTGGAGCAGAAAACATGAGGTGAATCAGTGGCACTGGATTGCTGCAACACTCATAATAAATGTCATAAAGCAAAACCACAGTAGCACCAATTCCATTCCTATCTCTCCCAAACAACTGGAGTTTCAGAACATTCCTAACACCAACAAAAAAATTCTCCAGAGCTGAAGTGTTTGTCAAGTGAAGCTGTGTGTCAAGTTTCATGCTGGAACACACTTCTGGCCTGGCTGGCAAGCCCTTAAAATAAGGTCTTGTTTGTTTTTTAAAGGATATCCTCCTTTCTTGTGATATAACATGAAAAATGCTGTGGGAGCAGGTTATTTTTTCTAGCACAGTTTTTAAACTCAACGCTGCTTCTAGAACTATGCCACGGAGTCAAAATATTTTCTTGCATCCAAGCTGCGCCGAGTGCCAGAGCAACTCTGCTCACGAGGGAGAACCGTTCCATGTTTATACACACAGAGATAAGCCAGCCACCTTAAAAATCTCCCTTTCGCTGTTCATGTGATATTTGCCAACATCCATTTCACGGGAGCAGCTGATTTCCCCATGCCATTCCCCAGTGTCCCAACACAGAGGACAGAAAATATCTTTCCTTAGGTAAGGCTGGGGGAAGTTTCCCCAAAGCCTGGAAAGATTCCACATCACCCAAGGAACAATCATGTCAGGACTGCTGGTGGGTTATTCTCAGCAACACCAAACAGCAGCTAAAGCCTCACTGAAAGGGGTTTTTTGGCCTAAAATTCCTGGGAGCAAACAGAGCCTGGGATAAAGCTCCGCCTGGAGCGTCCCCTGTCCACTCCGGTGACAAAGCCCCTGTGTCATTGCCACACTGCTGGCGAGGAGGGAGGGGTGAAAGAGGAGAAGGGAGGCACACAGGGGGAAAGAAAAAAAAAAAAATGCAGTCTACCAAAGAGATGCAACCTATAATCCGTGACATTCAGTCCTTCAGCGGCTCCTCCTAAGATAAAACAGCTGCACCGCCTGCCTGCAGCCAACACCAGGGGCAGTTCTGGGAAGGTAAAAAAGCTGGGATGAAAATCTGGGCTGTCCTCCCGGCTCCTTAATAACGATCACTGTCAACAGCTGAATAAAACACCCGGGCACCCCCGAGCATGTCGTTGTAAGGCTGATGAATTACAAACCGTCTAAAAGTACCAGCAAGAAGACACAAAACCTTCAATAAAAATAAACGGGCCAAAGGCCACGCTGAAATCCGCGAGTGCGGCTCTGCTTTCCAAACCTTCCGGATTCAAAACAAGGAGGACGCACCAATACTTCACCCTACATTTACATCAGCACCTCACCATCCTCCTGCCCAGCTCCACTTTCATTATTATCTGAAATAAATTAGATTGACTCAAGGCAAGCAGAACGCCTCGACACCGGCTGGCTCCGGACTCCAGATCCCTCAGCCGGCATCCGCAGCCAGCATCCTTCATCCCGGCCCCCCATCCTGCCCTAGTCATCCTCCCTGCCCCCCCATCTCCCATCCCCCCGTCCTCCTCGCCTCAGGCCTCCGCTGCCACCGTGCCCCTCTCCCCAGGGCATCCTCCCCCTCACCCCCGGCCCTGCCCCGTCCCTCCCCTCAGCTCGGGTGACCGCCTCACCTCCAGCTCGGTGTCGCCGGGCTCGGCCACCCCAATGATCTCGCTGGGCAGCTCGGCCAGGTCGGTGACCCGGATCAGCCCGTCGTGCAGGAAGATGGTCTCCTCCTTCACCGACAGCCACTGCGCCGAGTCGGTGGCCGCGGCCGCCGAGGCGGCCGCCGGGGACCCCATGGCG
>WEZZ01029121.1:100473-119374 GCA_013400585.1 Chloropsis cyanopogon | reverse complement strand
CTCCGGCCGCTCCGCCCGCAGCCCGGTGTGCTCCGCTCGGTGCTTCACGCGCCCCAGGCACAGCGCCTCGCCCGCACCGCGGGGAGTGTAGCAACCGCACCGGGAAGAGCGGGTCACCTGCACCGGGCGCAGCGCCGCCGGCGCACCGGGAGCGCTCCCCTCAGAGCTTCACCCCGCTCATATCGCACCTCAGCGCCTCACCCGCGCCAGGGAGAGCGGATCGTCCGCACAGCGGGGAGCGCGTAAACTGCACCGGGTGCGCTCCCCTCAGCGCCTCACCCGGGGAGCGGATCACCCGCGCCGGGTGTTCTCAGCGCCTCACCCGGGGAGCGGATCACCCGCACCGGGTGCGCTCCCCTCAGCGCCTCACCCGGGGAGCGGATCACCCGCGCCGGGTGCTCTCCCCTCAGCGCCTCACCCGCGGAGCGGATCACCCGCACCGGGTGTTCTCAGCGCCTCACCCGGGGAGCGGATCACCCGCACCGGGTGTTCTCAGCGCCTCACCCGGGGAGCGGATCACCCGAACCGGGTGTTCTCAGCGCCTCACCCGGGGAGCGGATCACCCGCACCGGGTGCGCTCCCCTCAGCGCCTCACCCGGGGAGCGGATCACCCGCACCGGGTGTTCTCAGCGCCTCACCCGGGGAGCGGATCATCCGCACCGGGTGTTCTCAGCGCCTCGCCTCGTCCCTCAGGGATTGCTGCCCTCAGCCCCTCGCTCGTCCCGCAGCGAGGGACGGTCCCCTCAGGGCCTCACCTCGCTCCCCTGGCACTGCCCCGCGGTCTCACCCTCATGCAGTGCCCGCTCCCTCAGCCCTTCGCCTCACACCACCCTCTGCCCGGACCAAAAGCTGCCCCTTCAGTTCTGTTCTCAGTTTCCCTCTCAACCCTCTTGGCTTGTCTTATGGGCCCCTCTGAAACTCCCATTTCCCTCCAGGACTGGTCCCTCACGTTCCCCTCGTGGTTGTTTCTCCTCTCCCGTACCCCTGGTCACCCCCTGTGTTGTCTGTCCCCTCACAGAATGATTTCCCTTTCTCCCTTTCCTTTGCCCCTCTCCATCACCATCTCTCAGGAGTCCTGTCACCTCTCAAGGAGCTTTTCCCAAAAGACTCATGAGCAAGCAGGTACATCCCTTAAAATCTGTACCTCTGGATTTATGGATTCCAGAGGGTGTAAAGCAAAAGGGTTGCGACACCTCAGTATGCGTGGAAAAATTAGATTGAATGTGGAAAAAAAGGATCCAAAGGAAAATTGATCCTTCTTTCTCAGCCTAATTTCACCCTCAGTTCCCTCAGACCTCGCCCTGAGCCCATTCAGAGGCACAAAGTGTCACAGGCAGCTGTACCTGGATGTTCAGCAAAGGACGTGCTGCTGAGACAAATCATGTTAATGAGAGAGATGTGGTGATAAATGTTAAATAGTTTTAGTGGATAATTGCTGTGGGGGTTCCCATTGCAAGTGTCTGCTTTACATGGAACAGTGACTGTGCACAACTGAGCAGAGATAGAGCTCTATGCATTTATTTACCTGTTTGATCAGATTAAATTATTTAACATATTAGTGCATTATAACAAATGTGCTGTGCTATTGCAGGAAAAGCTTATTCAGAGCTGGAGTCAAATGAGATCTACCACCAATGCTTTATATCCTATTAAATCTGGTTGGGAAGAAACATTTTTTTCCATGTAATGGATGACCACTCCACACAGGACCCACACAAAGCCCTTTGGTAGCGCTGATTCAGCAGTGTGAGCACTCACACCGTTGTGCAACTTGTTTTTGAGGCCAGTTGAGTTGACACAGGGTTCAGGTAAGTTCAAACAAGCAGTAATTTAGAGATCTGTGTGATAGCTCTGTGCACTGTTTGGTAGGACATCCCCGCTATCATGTGCTGGAAAGCAGAAGAGTCTCCAGGCTTGGTTTTATTCTAGAAATAGATATTACTTGCCTCTGTGCTGCAGCAATTTTTGAACAGGGAGAGTGTGCAGAGCTGCTATCAAAAGTTTTTATGAGGGAGAAGCTTCATGGGCATCTGTTATTTTTGCTCAAGACGTGACAGGGAGAACAACGGCTGCGGATGGACCCTGATCCTCCCGTGGGAGCCCTGGGAGGACTCAGAAGAGAGGGAATGCTGAGATTGCAAGATTTTATGGCAGGTGGGACGTGGCAGCTGAGTTCTGACAGGGGAGATAAGCCAGGCTCTGGAAGGCTCCTTGGAGCAAGGGAAAAACTCCTGGGGCTGGATTAGTCACAACATTTCAGGGGTGGTACTGTTTTGTTCCCAGAGTGGGAGTTTGACATTGTTTTCATTCAGAGAAACACAAAGTGTGTGTGCATTTGAGTGTGGGTAACATCCCACCAAGAAAACATTCCATCTTTAGACCTTGTGGTACTACCATGGTGCTGGTTGAGCATCTTCCACAGAATTGACACAGACAGCAGAGCTGGGAGTCAGATGGGATGTTCCCTTCACAAGCAAGGTGAAGGACATCAGCAGAAGGGCTTTGCAGTGTTTTCCAGAGGTTTGGATGTACCTGTTCTCCAAAGGAATGTTGCACAGGCTGGAAATGCTTTCCCTGCAGCTCTCCCGTGCTCTTTCCAAGGCTTCCTGGACTGCTTTATCTGGAGGAATGTGGCTGCCACAGCAGCTCCCAGATGGAGAATCCGTGTTTGATGTGGCTGTGGATTCAATCCTCTGCCTGGGGATGCAAGCCAAGGCATTTTCCTGGAGTGAGGAGCTGACTCAGAGCCAGGAGAGGCTCTCTGGAAGCTTCTACAGCAGGTGAGGCACCGAATGAGGTGTGTGGCTACTTTATTCCCTGGCAGGAGCTGTGCTTTGTCCTTTGGGGGCTGGTGAGAGTTTCCCCCAGGAAGGATCCTGATCCGTGTGGGTTTCTGTGGGAAGTAACCTGAGCTGCCTCCAGTGAAAACAGCCCCCTTGGCTCTGACCTGCACATTGTGCAGATATTTTGGAAGTCTTCCTTTTAGCCAAATCTGTGTGAACAGAAGGGATATTCACCATTTTAGAGTTATTGATTTGCTTGTTTGGAGTTCTTCTGAATTCTATTGGCTTGACAATTCGAAGTTAAAAAGCAGTTATTGAATGAAAGCAATGGAATAAAACTGAGAAATGTACCCTGTCCTGCCTCAGTGCAGGTAAATAGAATAATTACTGGTAAATGTAATTTCCTAAATTATTTGAAGTGCCTGCCACTCAGGAATTAAGAGTGTGTTGTACAATCTATAAACCTACATGGAATGCTGATGTAGTTCCCTACATGGAATTTTCAGTCCTAGGCTGTCCTGGATGCAGCAAACTCCATGCAGTTTGCCTGGCATCTGCTGCAGAAGATGTTGTGTAATGGAATGAAAAAAATTACAATATTTGTGTTCTGCCTGTCACCAGCAAATGTCAGCCCCTGCAACTTCAATGTGCACTCAGAGGCACAGAAGCAACTACAAAGAAGTCTTGGACTACTTTATGGGAAGACTTAAAAAATAGACCAGAATAACTTTGTGACACAGATCATCAAGCTGAAGGAATAAACCCCTCAACTCGTAAATAGGCTCCTACAGAAAACCACTCCTTTGCTTTAATATTTTGCATTTTTCCCATTATTTTCGAGCAGATGTTGGGTGTTCTTTGAGCTGCTGTGGTTGCCTCTGCCTCTGGTGGCAGGATTTTGGGATCAGCTCCTTCCTGTGCAGGTCTCCTGTGTCCTTGTGCTTCTCTGGACATCACAGATACTGAGATTTAGCAGAAGATGCTCATGGTCTGTGAGCAAAAATTCACTCCTGCAAGCTGCAAATGGAAATTCCCTATTCCTGCTTGGAATTTGCCTATTATGTAATGGGATTTAAAGCAGCATTGTCTCACCCTTCAGTTTAATTTTACATTAACAGCTATTATGTGTGAGGAGAACTCTTTTCATCCCGAGGCTTTGCTGTGCATCTTTCTGTTCATTTAGAAATGACACTTTCAGTTTCAATGACCATTGTGGCACTAAGAAATGTGTGAAAAAGAAAAACAAGTTGCTATTTTTATGTGATCTGCACTAACCAGATTTGCAGACCCTGAATCCTGGCTCCTCTGCCTGGTACTTGTTATTTAGGGAGCCCAAATGCCATCATTAATAAGGCCACTACCCAAGGAATACTGGCATTTCTTGGCACATTATCTGGGATTAAAAAATACAGTTTCTCAAAGTAAAAGTTAGACAGGACTGAAGTGGAAAAAAAAAACAAAACAGTGTTTGACAGAGGAGAAGGAAGAAACTAGACAGTGAAATAAAATAATTCCAAACCTCAGAAATGTATTTTACTTGCAAATAGAAATATTCACATTTTTCTCATTTAGAAGAGCAATAATTGCTGAAGATTGCAAGGTGGGCTTAGAGGGAGGAAGAACAAATAGATATTTTTGTTAAAATGAATAAGGGCTATAGGAAACAAAAGTATGAATCACTACCTTGCTAACATGGCCTTACTTAAATTGGGCAGGAAACAAATGCAAACTATGGAATCACAGAATCTGGGAATCCTGGAACGGTTTGGGTTACAAAACCATCCCTGGTGGTCTTGGGGACAGTAAAGAAGCAACAAACACAGACTCCATCATTCAGCAGCCATGGCAGGCAAAAGCCTCTTTCCTTATTGGCAGATCTGATCTTTCCCCTCCTTTGCTACAGGTGGACCTCACTGGTCATTTACTTAATGCATTTCACATGTTTGGCTAATTAACACTTTGCTATAAACATCACCTAGCACAGTGAACACGATCACAGCTGCAGATTGTTTGGAATTCCTCATCTCCAACTCCCTAATGTCTCCCAGACTGAGCCATGGGAAATCTTATCTGGCTTTCTCCTTCTCTGCCCAGGCTGTGCACCCACAAGCAGGGACATTAAAGCCCATCCAGTCCCACCCCTGCCATGGCAGGGACACCTCCCACCATCCCTGGCGGCTCCAAGCCCTGCCCAACCTGGCCTTGGACACTTCCAGGGCTGGGGCAGCCACAGCTTCTCTGTTCAGTCTCTTCCACTGCTGAATTGTCTTCACCTTTAGGGAGTTTCCTAATTCATTCCTGAGCATGTGCTGGTGCAATTTAACCCTTTCCATCTACTCTTCCAGCTGTTGCAGACACAGAGAACAGTTCATTTCCTCCCTCTCCTGTTGCCAAAAAAAAAACAAAATGTGACCAGGGTTCCTCCTCACCACCTCTGCACTAAATAATCTCTGTCCTTTCAAACTTGGAAAGTTGGAAGCCTGATCTTCTCTTTGGGATTTCCTGCTGCCTTGAGGTGCTGGCACTTAACAGTGCTCTCCCAAATCTCAGGTCTCATTTTCTTAAAGTAGCCTTTTCTGGGAGTACCTAAATGCTGCCCATCAGTGAGAAAGAGTGGCTGGGAGCTGAGCAGATCCCTGAGTGGTTGTCCTGAATTTTTGAATCTTGAATGTCTCAGAAGACTCATTATTACTACCCAAAAATAGGTAGGTTTAAATACAGCTATTCTGTGCTGTTTTAAAATTCAACCTTTCTGAAAACTGGTGCAGTAACACGAGGGATAAATAAATGGAAAAAAGAATCTGGTACAATATTCTGCTCAATATTGTAAATGTGACAACATGGAATCTGTGGCTTCATATTTACCCCATATTTTACTCAAAGTTTTATTTAAAACCCTTGGAAAGAGAAAGTGTCATAAGCTGGTTTTCTCTTAGCCTATCAAGAAATAAATTGAGTGTCTACATTTGTATTTCAAGAATTTTCTCAAATTTCCCAAGTGAGTTGGTTGAAATACTAATCCTGCAATCCCTGTGTTTGAGGAATTCCCTCAAACAGGGATTGGTTCAAACACAGGGGAAATTCCTGTTCCTTCACCCTGAACAAGAGCTGTAATGGCCAAATTCCAGAACTGATATCCCTGGAAAAGTTCTCTCTCCCCACCCTGACAGCTCCATGCACACATTGGTCAAAGCTGAGATCTGGGAAGAGCTTCACAGAATATTTATTAAAAATGTTCAATCCTAATCAGAATCAAAAGCTGAAATGTTGACATTTGCAATGTAACATTCCAGGGGGAAAAAGTACAAAAATTTTGGGACAATTTCCTTGTCCAGGGCCAGGTTGGAGAGGGCTTGGGGCAGCCTGGGACAGTGGAAGGTGTCCCTGGAGAGTCTGAACCAACAGGGCACCAAAGTAGAAAGGGAAACCAGGATTTTAAATGAGGAGGTGTTTGAACATTCATCATCTTTGTCTTTTACTTGCAATTCATAAATCAGATGCAAGAGTGTGAATTCCTAATTAGCAGGCTTGCACCAGCACTGCAGCTCTACCAACCCTTTTCCCTGACAAAGGAAGGCAGGGCAGTGAATCCCTGGCCTGAGCAAGGGTTAGTCTGTGCTGATTTTCTCTTCAGTGGTGACAGGCATTCAAAACAAAGCTAAAACTGAAAGCCACTAATTGAGAACTGAAGGCAAGCTGTGCAAAGTGGAGTAAGTGGGATGCTTTTCCTCTGGGAAGAACAATTTTGCTCTCTGTGTGGTGCTGTCTTGCAGCTCTAAGTGCCCCCATCTCCGAAGGTGCTCTTCCCATGGAGCCTTCCTCCCTTTCCTTTCTTTCTTGCAGCATTTCTCTTGTTCTTTCCAGTGTCTCTTTCCTCTATTTCCAGCCAAGAATCTGCTTTTAAAAGAAGAGTAATAACTATAACTGCAATAAAGTCCCAGTGAGTGAACAAGCTGACAGGATATAAATATGAGGCAAACAAACAGAAGAGGCTGGAGATGTGTGCTGTGGTTTGGGATGCTGCTGATTTATGTGAGAGGTTCAGTCCTCTCATGCTCTCTACCACTCACCTTTTTTTCCCTGTTTTCCTTCCAGCCAGATGGCACAAACCAGGAAAGGCCAAATAATTCATCATTCCACATTTAGGCTGGACTGGCCCCTGGGTGAATCCAGGGTGCTTGAAAATCTTTTCATGCTGCTACAGGCAGGAGAGTTTGTTCCTTTGTGAGGTGAGTTTATGGTGCTGCAGTGGAATGTCCTCTGCTTGTAAAATCATCCTGGTCCTGACAGGGAATGGGAATTGTTTTATAAACCTTCACTTTATGCTGAACAACAGCACAGCGTTTCTTTAAAAAGAACATCACAAGGAGCCTACAGAGAACCAGGAAGAACTAAACTTCAACTAAAATAACCCCACAAACAATCAATTAATCAACAGGAGAACCAGAGCAGTGCTGTCAGTCACCCAAAGCCACCAGCCCCTTCATGAGACTGTCATTTCCCAGACAGGTGACACCAGCCCAGCCCTCCTCCTGCAGCACAGGCACCACATTTTGTGTGCTGGTCTCCATTCTGTTATCATGTGCCTCTTGATTGGGCCTGACAAACACATCAAAAAGCCATTTTTTAGGCTTGATTACCCAGTCTGCCCAGGCTTGGGGTGCTGGCAATTGAATGACATGAAAAGTTGAAGCTCAGGGTGACAGGATGGGAAGAGTGATAGAAATTCTAATGAGAATTATAAATCCCCAGGAGCAGCTGCACTGCCTGGCTCACACTGGGACACCCTTCTCAGGCACTTGTGAAATCAGCAGTTATTTCAAGGGAGCCCAAACCACCCAATTTGTGCTGTTATTTGGATTATTTTAATTCTATTTTTTATTCAAGCTGTCAGGCAGTTTGGGGATTAATGGGTTGTCTGTGTTAGAAAGCAGTTACAGAATGATGTGAGACATTGCCTTGATGAAGTTCTGTTTAATTACAAAGCAGGCAAGTCTCTCCTGGAGTGCTGGATTAAATAAACCATACATTTTTATGCTGAGTGCTTTGACCAAAGCCAGGATTTGAACAAAAAAACCCCAACCCTCTCGAAGTTTCTCTTGCATCAGCAGCCTCAAAAGGCAGTTTCCCATTTTCTCCCCCATTCCCCTGCTCTGGGCATGTGTTTGGCATTTTTCTCTTCCACAAACACAAAGCTCCAGGTTTCCAGTGGCCTTTTTGCACTTTGTCAGGCCCCAGGGAAGCCATGTGGACAATGTGCAGTGCACAGGAGCTCTGCCCTGTGCCTCTCCTTTGAGCAGGAGTTGCTGTGCTTTCAGTTCCCTGATTCCACAGGGACATTTTTTCTGGGTTTTTTGTGTTTTCTTGAAGGAAGAATTCTAATTCCCCACCAATTTCTATGAAATTCCACAAAAGAGATTTTCATTTCAGCTCAGCAGGACACTCTCACCAGAAATTTGAATGGTGCCATCATTTGGAGGGTGCATCACCCTTTTTAGGGCCTTATTCTGAAAAATGCCCTCCCTTGTGAACAAAGGACTGCTTTTGTACATTTTATCTTGGGTTTTCTTTCCTCTTGTCAAAATGGCCATTTTGAACAATAGGATCCCATGTACAGCACATGGTGATACTTGGAACCCTTAATTTTAAAACAAATTACATCCTAAGGCTACTGGAAAACCTCTACATCCACTAGGACTGACAAAATGGATGAAGATGAAATTGTTTCTGGTTTAATCAATGAGATTTAGAGCCTTTCCTTGTGCTCCTTTGGGGGTTCTCTGCATCCCAATGGCTTGCTCCAATGGATTGGAGAAATCATCTTACTTTTGGGTGGTTTCTTGGTGTTCTCATGGCAGTTTTTGACCTGTGCTGGGTGTCACAAGGCCAAAGTGCTCAGCAGATGTAAAATAGGAGAAGCTGGTTATGATCATCATTAAAACCAATCTGCAGGCAAAGCACCAGGACCTGCTAATTGGGCAACTGCAGAAACACCCAATGGCTCCAGAGTTTCTGAATCTTTGAGCTCTGCTGCCCTGTACAAATAAAACAGCCTAAATTCTGCAAAAAAAAGGACATTAAAACTGATAAATAGGACTATGACAACATTTATTCTTTGTGCCACCTGTGCCAGTCTTCAACACAGCACAACTTCTGTATTTTTTAGTCTGAAATGTTGATATGATCTCATAGAACAAGATCAGATTAATGGATCAGGTCCCCTCTCAGTGCCAGCCAAGCAGAGACTGCTTATTCTTTCATGTACTTCAGGAAATGGACATAAATTTTCCATTTTCTGAAGTTGAAAACACTTCTTGAGACCAGACGTGAGAAAGTATTTCTGCTTTCTGCAGTATGTGAGCACAGACCTCTCTGAAAATGAGTGACTTGCTCAGGATCTCACAGAAAATCAATATTGCTGAGGAAAAACCATTGAATTTCTTTCATCTCAAGTCCTATTTTGACTACTGTGCTTCCTCTCTCCTCATCACTATTACAGGTAATAAGTGTTTATGTCTGATGGAGTGTGAACCATGCTGAGGTCAGAGAAGCTGCTGGCTTTGTGTGCAATCCATCATGCAAAGTCATTTCCCCTGAGATAAACACTGAAAAAATGGGGAAAAAATAGATAAAGTCAGCAAAAAAAGCCAGCCTCCTGACAAAAATGGGGGTTTTGGCTGATATCTGGGAGAGGGTAAGACTGCTCTGATCTAAACTGCCCAAACAACAAACAAATAATTAAAAAGTAACTAAATAAAGATAAATGTTTTGGTTGCTCTGTGTCAAATTCCACATGGAACCATCCCAGACCCACCCTCTGCAGTGACTCAGGCACTGCCTGACTTTGCTCAACCAGTGGCTTCCAGAACAAAACATAACAAGGACTATTATGAATAAGATCCTTATAAAAATAAGGATTTAATTGCTCTAATTGCTTAAGCAATGAGTGCTCAGTGCAGACTGCAATGCAGGAGAACTGGAGAAATCCAATGAACAGGTGAATAGTGGCTGGGAACCTCAGTTCCTCTTCCCAAAGCAGGACAGGAGCAGGAGCTCTTTATGGTGCATCCATAGGATTTATTTGATTATTCTTTATTGAGCTCGTGGGGACATCCACAGTGAATTCCTTTGCAACAGTTCTGAACTCTGAGGAGAGGGAGGGCAGGGATCAGGTAGAAATAGGCTGGGAGAAAAAAGGTTCAGCCTCTCCTTCACGACAAGGCACATCCCACAGCACAGGTGAACTGAGCAGCCAGTCCCTGGCCATCTGGGAATTTGGCAAATTTCCCTCACCACTTGCCCCAAAAGGTGTGGGAGTCCCATAAAAGCACCTTCACAATCCAGCCAGAGCATCCTCTCTTAATTAGGGTTAAACCTGAGAGTGTCACAGCTGAAATGCCACAGGTAACTGTTTTCTACAAACCTGGCATTGGAAAGGACTGTGTCTCTGTCTTGCAGATCAGCCTCAGTTTCTCCTGAGGCTCCTGGTCCCAGAAGGATTCTCATCCCAGAGGCAAAGGCAGTGGCTGCCTCCCTGAGCCTGCTGTGGCAGCTGGACAGAGCCTCAGTGGACTGGAGCTGCAGCCAGCAGGTCACTGCACAGCTGACAGGTAAAAAGAGGTGCCTGGAGATAACAAGGCATCACATCTTATTATCAGTTCCCTGGGAAAGCCAACATCCCTCTCTTTCCTCTCCAAAGGATGCTTTATTATAATTACATATCACTTTATTAGGCAGCTGAAGCAAAGAGCACATTTGATGCTAATGAAGTGCTGCTGTGGTTGAGGCTGTCACTATTTTTGGAGCTGCACATCTCCAGCACTTTTCATTGGGTGATGGAGCCTTTGGATGTCTCTGGCTTCTTCTGTGGGGGCTGCCCAGGAAAAAGCAGTGACTCAGCGAGCCCAGCTGCAGAACTGTTCACATGGAATGGGAAACGCTGGGGACAGCCAGAACACACACAAAGGCTCTTTGTGTGCTGCAAGTTGTGCTCAGGTAGGGGCCAGCATTGTCTGCATTAAAAAATCCCTCTGTGCTGGTCACCTGCACAGGCCTGGCTTTTCCTGTTCTCCATCCCTCACCCTGCAGCTTTTCAGAAAGAAGACAGATTTCACAGAACTCAGGGGAAATATTTGGGAGGCTGGAGACACATCACAGCTGATCACTGCCTGCCTGTCCTTTTGGAATGTGAGGGGTTTGCCATCTCCATTTCCTGCAGCAAAGCCTGAGGAGCTGCTCGGCCTCGGGAAGGCAGGATTTGGTGCTCCAATTTCTCCTGCTCCCACATCCCTTGGTGTGACACTGGCATCCAGCTGGGCCAGTGACTCAGCTCAGCCATTGACAGGAGCAGAGATTGCTCCCTCCCTTCCTCCCCACCTCGCAGGGTGTTACTGTCACCACCTCGTCACACAGGTGACAGGAACAGGGCAGTGGCAGCACGTGAGGCCACTGCTCCAGACCAGCCTCTGTTGATAACCAATTCCCATTCCCAAATCACTTCCTGACAGCACACTGGCAGACAAAGCCTCCCCTCCCAGCAAACAAGGTTAATGGTTCCAGGTGTCTCCTGATCCACAAGGCAGGAATGTGTCAGAGCAACCAGGAATTCCAGAGAACACCCTTGGATCTCCACACCCCACTGGTTTTGGGGCTGTTTTGTTACTGCAACTTCCCCACTGCCAGAGGGAAGGGAATGACTGGAGCATTAATATGTCCTGCAGTTTTCCCTCAAGAGCACAGGTGTGTGACTGAATTTGGGGCTGTAGATTACAATACCATGTGCTCATACAAACTCTTCTGATTCTCCTTGCTGCATGGGGCTTTCCCCATTTTGTTGCTCCCACACACAATTTTTAATTTAAATTAACTTTCTAAGCATATTTGGTTAAGGTTTTTCTTAGACCTACCTTAGGAGTAGCAGGGAGATGTGCACAACCCTTCTGTATCTTTTTAGAGCTGATTTATGTCAACAGGCCATTCCCAGAACTGCAGGGAAAACTCCCTTTAACTTAAAAACCTCTGACTAATCCCACTATCCAGCAAAGCACACACAAGAGAAGATGTAACCAGTAACAGACAAAATTCCAGGGGCAGGGAAAATAAAGAACACAGCACAGAGCGAGAGACACCTCCCAGCCAGGCCGGGAATTCTGCACGGGACACAGCAGCTCACTGCCTCCCTCTGCTGAGCCTCACCGATACTTCAGAGAGAATTCCAGGCTGGTTTGGCTGGGAAGGGACTTCACAGCTCACCCTGTCCCAAGCCCTGCCACTTCCACCATCCCAGGCTGCTCCAAGCCCTGTCCAACCCGGCCTTGGACACTCCAGGGATCCAGGGGCAGCCACAGCTGCTCTGGGCACCGTGTGCCAGGGCCTCAGCCCCCTCCCAGGGAACAATTCCTTCCCAATATCCCATCCAACCCTGCCTCTGGCAGAGGGAAACCATTCCCCCTTGTCCTGTCACTCCACCCTTTGCCTCAAATCCCTCTCCAGCTCTCCTGGAGCCCCTTTAGGAACTGGAAGGAGCTCTAAGCTATTCCTGAAGCCTGCTCTCCCTGGAGCCTTCCCTTCTGCAGGCTGACACCCCTCAGCTCTCCCAGCCTGCTAATTCCCAACAGGAAGATGCTGGGAGTGCCCAGTGCTTTCACTTCCAGACACTTTTGACACCCACCAGCACCACACTGCAGCCCCTTGGCGCAAACCAGGAACTCCTCAGGTGTCCAAGTTCTCCCACTGCCTCTGGAGCACTCCAAGCCCAATTCCTCTTCCTCACTGAGCATGGCTTCCACCTCAGGGAGGGCTGTATTGCTCTCTTTCCTATCCTGTTTTCATGGAGCCTGGATCAATTTGATGAAATCTCTATTTCTCATCATGTCTAACCCTGCTGGCTACCTCAGCTCGGAATTACTGGGCAGACAGATGGTGCAGTTACATAAACCTGGATTCCTGCAGAAGCCTGGCTAAGGAAGAGCTCCAGAGTGCCAGACTTGGTGAACTGTACATCCCTGGTTTGTGTAAGAGCATTGATTTCTGCTGAGTTCAACACGGCACTAACCCTCTCCACTCTCAGACACTTTTATCCTGCAAAACTGTGGAGTATTCCCAGCATTTCCACTTCAAAATCAAAGCATAGCTCCTGAAATACTCCTAAAAAGTTATTTATTTGCTGAGGTTCAGCAGAGTCATATTTTATCCAGATTTTATCCTGCATTGTGTCAGCCCAGCATTACCTGCTACTCCCAAAGCAGAATGTGTTCAGGATCCCTTCCCAGCTTTAGAGTTAAGAAAGCTGAATTCCTGTTTATGTTAAATAGTTAAAGAAATCCAACAACCACCACAAAACTACAACAGCCAAAACTCCTACACCCCAAACTTCTCCAAATTCTGATCACTACCTACAGCCCCTCAGAGTTTCACCCCACAGCAACCAGCACTGCTGTGACAGACTGCAATGAACACACCACAAATCCTTGCTTTCTTTTTTTCTCTTGGGAGTTTAATGTGGTGCTTCCAGAAGGCTCAGAACACCAATTTGTGAGGATAAACTCCATTTGAGAGGGAGAACGTGGAGCGCAGGTACCCCCGGAGCTGAGGCACCTTCTTGATCCGTGCCAGGATCTGGGAATCCACGGCCTTCTGGTCTGTCTTGCGCTGCTCTGTCAGCTCGTATTTCTGCAAAGCACAGAGACAACATTAAAATCCTGGGAGCAACTGCAGAATCCTTTAGAGAGGAGAAAATTCAGAGCAAACCCTGAGTTTTGGGATTTTTAAGAAATCTTTCCCCCATTTTTTATCGATAATGGGAAGGTGGTGGAGCACTGAAGTGCTCCTTGGAGCCAACACTGTGACAGCATTTATTGGTGAAAAAAGACATTTAACTGGAAAAATAATACCTTCCCCTCTCAAAACCCCCCCAAATTTAAAAGGAGGGTTACCCCATTTCAATGTCATCATCTCATCATCACCTTAAAATCCACCTGGTTTTTCCCTGCTAATTCCCCCTTTCCAGCCAAGTCTGGAGCGTTGACAAAGAAGGAACCACCCTGTCCCTTACTTCTTTCTCAGTATCAAAGATCTCTCCTTCCTGGTGCTTGGGCTTCCTCAGCCTCTTCTTCTTGAAGTAAGAATCCGTGAGATGCTTGGGAATTTTCACCCCAGTGAGATCCACCTTGGTGGATGTGGCAATAACAAATTTCTGGTGGGCCCTGCGCAGAGGGACGCGGTTGACAGCCAGGGGGCCTGAAGGCAGAGGAGACAAGAGAGAACAAGGTCAGTTTTTCTGGTGAAAACCACTGCCTTGAGGCTGAATTTCTGCAGTCTATGTAATGATCAGTTCCTTCAGAGTTGCCTACAGCTAAAATTTCAACAGTCAAAGCCTTTTAGAAATACAAAAATCTCCTTCCTGAGCTCTTCCAGGTAGTCAGATACTGAAGCTTAATTATCTCCCTTCCACCAAAGTCAGGAATGACAGAATCAAGGAAGTTGGAGAAGATCTCCAAGATCATCAAGTCCAACTTTTGACTGATCACCCCCTTGCCAACTACAGCAGACCACTGAGTGCCACATTCAGTTGCTCCCTGGACACCTCCAGAGGGGGTGACTCCACCACAAAATGTGATTCCCCACTGACGTGCCAAACCAAACACAGGCAGATCTGTTGTGCTACTGACCCCAGAGACAAACTTGAACTTAAATAACCCAAGGAACCCCCCAGAACAAAAATACCGTGTTTAAATAAAACTTTTTACCTGTAACAAGCAGAAGGCCAGTATCAAGCTGCTTCAGGAACACAACACGCTGTAAAGAAATGAAATAGGACATCAGTCCTCAGGTCCCAGTGCTCCCATACCACAGCCCAACTGGGATTGTGCCTCTGGTACTGGTACAAGCACTGACAGTGCTCCAGGTGTGGGTCAGCTGCCACCTTGTGGTCCAAGCTCCAGCACTTCCAGGTACCTCCCCCTCTGACTGAGACTCTCCAGGAGTTTTATCTCTCAAGGCTGAGCAAAGCCAAGTACTTCAGTCCTACTCTTCCCCCATCCTAAAGGGTGGCAAAAGCAACCCCAGCACCCAAATCCTTTGTGTGAGTTACAGGCAGGAATAGGATAAACACCACAAAGACACTAAAACTTCAGTCAGAGCCATCCCCCCCGTTGTGTTTTGTTCCTTCTGGTCCAGGTTTCCTTCTCTGACAGCATTCTTTATGGAATCAACAACATCAAGATAGAGGATTCAAGAAANCCCCACAGCAACCAGCACTGCTGTTACAGACTCCAATGAACACACCACAAATCCTTGCTTTTTTTTTTTTTTTTCCTCTTGGGAGTTTAATGTGGTGCTTCCAGAAGGCTCAGAACACCAATTTGTGAGGATAAACTCCATTTGAGAGGGAGAACGTGGAGCGCAGGTACCCCCGGAGCTGAGGCACCTTCTTGATCCGTGCCAGGATCTGGGAATCCACGGCCTTCTGGTCTGTCTTGCGCTGCTCTGTCAGCTCGTATTTCTGCAAAGCACAGAGACAACATTAAAATCCTGGGAGCAACTGCAGAATCCTTTAGAGAGGAGAAAATTCAGAGCAAACCCTGAGTTTTGGGATTTTTAAGAAATCTTTCCCCCATTTTTTATCGATAATGGGAAGGTGGTGGAGCACTGAAGTGCTCCTTGGAGCCAACACTGTGACAGCATTTATTGGTGAAAAAAGACATTTAACTGGAAAAATAATACCTTCCCCTCTCAAAACCCCCCCAAATTTAAAAGGAGGGTTACCCCATTTCAATGTCATCATCTCATCATCACCTTAAAATCCACCTGGTTTTTCCCTGCTAATTCCCCCTTTCCAGCCAAGTCTGGAGCGTTGACAAAGAAGGAACCACCCTGTCCCTTACTTCTTTCTCAGTATCAAAGATCTCTCCTTCCTGGTGCTTGGGCTTCCTCAGCCTCTTCTTCTTGAAGTAAGAATCCGTGAGATGCTTGGGAATTTTCACCCCAGTGAGATCCACCTTGGTGGATGTGGCAATAACAAATTTCTGGTGGGCCCTGCGCAGAGGGACGCGGTTGACAGCCAGGGGGCCTGAAGGCAGAGGAGACAAGAGAGAACAAGGTCAGCTTTTCTGGTGAAAACCACTGCCTTGAGGCTGAATTTCTGCAGTCTATGTAATGATCAGTTCCTTCAGAGTTGCCTACAGCTAAAATTTCAACAGTCAAAGCCTTTTAGAAATACAAAAATCTCCTTCCTGAGCTCTTCCAGGTAGTCAGATACTGAAGCTTAATTATCTTCCTTCCACCAAAGTCACGAATGACAGAATCAATAAAGTTGGAGAAGATCTCCAAGATCATCAAGTCCAACTTTTGACTGATCACCCCCTTGCCAACTACAGCAGACCACTGAGTGCCACATTCAGTTGCTCCCTGGACACCTCCAGAGGTGGTGACTCCACCACAAAATGTGATTCCCCACTGACGTGCCAAACCAAACACAGGCAGATCTGTTGTGCTACTGACCCCAGAGACAAACTTGAACTTAAATAACCCAAGGAACCCCCCAGAACAAAAATACCGTGTTTAAATAAAACTTTTTACCTGTAACAAGCAGAAGGCCAGTATCAAGCTGCTTCAGGAACACAACACGCTGTAAAGAAATGAAATAGGACATCAGTCCTCAGGTCCCAGTGCTCCCATACCACAGCCTAACTGGGATTGTGCCTCTGGTACTGGTACAAGCACTGACAGTGCTCCAGGTGTGGGTCAGCTGCCACCTTGTGGTCCAAGCTCCAGCACTTCCAGGTACCTCCCCCTCTGACTGAGACTCTCCAGGAGTTTTATCTCTCAAGGCTGAGCAAAGCCAAGTACTTCAGTCCTACTCTTCCCCCATCCTAAAGGGTGGCAAAAGCAACCCCAGCACCCAAATCCTTTGTGTGAGTTACAGGCAGGAATAGGATAAACACCACAAAGACACTAAAACTTCAGTCAGAGCCATCCCCCCCGTTGTGTTTTGTTCCTTCTGGTCCAGGTTTCCTTCTCTGACAGCATTCTTTATGGAATCAACAACATCAAGATAGAGGATTCAAGAAAATAAAGGATGCCAGCTGTGTTGGTGACCATCCTGAGAGTGGAGACCCCAATACAACAATCCATTACACCCTGATGATGAGATTAAGAATGAAACTCTAATCCTTCCTTTGCAGTAACTGCTGTAGGACAAAGTTTTGTCTTTGTAGGAGCAGCAACAGAAACAGGCACTGGCTTTGCTGTGCAGCAACATTCTCTGCATTGTGTCCAAGCAACTGGCTGGGCCTGTTTCACTTCCAGCTCTGCTCAGAACAACCTCAATTTAACAACATTTCACCCCTGCCTCCCCTAAAGGAAAACACCTAGACAGAAGTCACAGATTGACACCCAGTGGACCAGCAGGGTTGGGTGAAATCAGCTGTGAGCCTGAGGGTGTCTGAGGGTGTGTGAGGCGCTGCCAAAGCCGTGGCAGCAGCAGCTGTGCCCACCTTGCCGCGGTGCCGGCCGGTGAGCAGGATCAGCACCGTGCCGGGGGTGATGGACGCGCGCAGGCGCCGCTTGTGCTCGCAGAACGGCTTCTTGCCGTGGCTCAGCAGCTTCCGGGGAACGTCCTCCGTGGGGTAGTACCTGGGCTGGGAACACAGACAAACACACACCTTGTACTGCCTGTGTCTCACAAAGCTCCTCAAAAAGGCTCTCCCTGTTTCCTTGAATTCAGCTCTCTGAAGGATTTCTGCTGCACAAGGTGCTTGGGAATACAGCGAATATTTTGGAATATTTTGTGTCCAGCTCTGTATTTGTGTGTGCTTCCACCTTGGCACAGCAATGCACAGGACAGAGAATTCCCACCTGATTTCCTACCACCTCCCAAGAACGCTGTGTGTGTACTCACAGAAAGCACAGCACAGGCTGAGGTCCCTATTGATGCCTGAACCCTGGGCTCAGAATTGAGAGCCACACACGGTTAGAGGGAAAAAGGGATTTTATCTTGATTTATTGAGGCTTTTCAGGCAGAAGTATCTCTGCAGCAATGCTCCCCCTGGGTCGATGCACAGATCCGACNGAATGTTCTGGAGAGGACCTTGGGCCCTGACACCTAAACTTCATGAAAAGCTGAGATGTTTAGTCTCTGGACCTAAGTTAGTTATCAAACTAGAAACCTACAGGAATGTGGGCCAAAAGCCCCTAAGATACCTAGGGTTATGTAGAGGTATATATGAAAAAGGGGGATACGAAGAAACTACATGAAAAGCAAAAATCCATCAGGCATCACCATCACCCAGCCTAAAGCTCCCTGCACCAAACCACGAGCATCCCAGTGCTCTTCCATACCATCTTCCGGATTTTAACCACCCGGCTGCCTCCATTCTTGTCTCCACCCACTGGCTTAGTGATGGTGGCACGGGGCATCTCCTTCTTCTTCTTCTCTATCTGTGTGCAAACAGCAAGGAAAGCTCAGCACCTTTCCAACCAAAGGCACCACGACAAACCCGATTATCCCCCAGTGCTGCCCTCCCTACCTTTGTCTCTGGGGCCGTGTACTTGCGCTTGTACAGGGCTTTCCTGGCGTACATGGCTGAGCGGGAGTACCTCCCGATGCCCCGGGCCAGGACGGGGTTCCGGCTGGCATGGTACTTCTTCACCCTCTTCTTCTTGTCCCCTGCTGCCTTCTGGCTCGGCTTCTGCTCCGCCGGCTTCTTCTCCCCTGCCTTCTTCTTGGCCGGCTTCTTCTCAGCTGGCTTCTTCTCCGGCGCCTTCTCACCCGCCATCTGCGAGCACAGACAGCAGGGTTTAGGGCTCGTTATAAAGCACAGGAAATAAAAATAAAAGATTCCAACCATCCTTCACACCTTTCCGGTTGCTGTCAGCCACCTCCTCCAGCCGCAGCTGACCAAGCCCTGCTCCCTGCGCGCCTCTACGCGATTTAAGATGCTCCTGCACGCTGCTTACAGCAGCTCCACGCACATCCAAGCGCTCCGCGGTGGCAAGTCCGAGGACACGCAAACACATCCCGAGCCTCTCTCCCGCCTCGGGACTGCCCCGGCACCGCGGAGCTGCCGGGCCCTGCCCCAGCGGCCTCCCCGGTCCAGCCCCAGCCCAGCTCCCGGGAG
>WEZZ01029121.1:87303-99717 GCA_013400585.1 Chloropsis cyanopogon | reverse complement strand
ATGTCCCCGCTCCCGCAGCCCCCACCCTGCCCGTTCCCCGGGGATGTCTCCCCTCCCGCAGCCCCCACCCTGCCCGTTCCCCGGGGATGTCCCCGCTCCCGCAGCCCCCACCCTGCCCGTTCCCCGGGGATGTCCCCGCTCCCGGATCCCGCTCCCCGCCCGTTCCCACGGGAACCCCCCGGGGCTGGAGGGATCGGGTGGCTTCCAGTCTCTCCCAGTCCCGTTGGCGGCCGGAGCTGCCCCGGTGCCCCCGCGTTGGGGGGTTCCAGTGAGTGTCCCCGGGGACAGCCGGGGCCGGGGGATCAGTTCGTGTGCGGGACCTGCTCGGTACCGGGGCCCAGGGTTCATGTTCTATCGAGGGCCGATAGAACCGCTGATTTACCGACCCTAAAACACGGCCCAGCTACAAACGAGTGTTCCTGAGCTCCCCACGCCATTCTCTCTAATTTCAAACCCCTGTGGCACTGTTAAAGCACGATTACAAACAGGCGAACCCATTTCTTTGTTGTAGCTTCTCCCTGTCCTTCAGGCATTTTGATGTTTGTCTGGTACCCGGCGTCCTTTTGGGCTCAGAGGTTTGGGTGAACGTTGGGCTTTGGAGGAATTATTGTCATAGGAAAGGGTAAAAAAGGGTATTTCTATTCTGAGATTCATGGAATGGTTTGGGTTGGAAGGGACATAAACATCATCCCAAGGGCAGGGACACCTTTCATTATCCCAGGTTGCTCCAAGCCCTGTCCAGCCTGACCTTGGACACTTCCAGGGATGGGGCAGCCACAATTTCAATTGATTCTACAAGTAATAACTTATTAAATTATAATTTCTCCAAGGGCAAGTTGTCCTCTCTCCTGCTCGAGATGGTGAATCTGGATGAGTTGGTTTCAATGGCCATTTATAGTAGGATTTGGGGTTTTTTTTTGGACTGTGTGGAGGTTTTTTAGTCTGTGTTGTGTTTTCTGGATGTCCCTGCTCACACTTACCAAGGCTACGAGTTACCTTTTGACAACACCGTGAACTTCCTCCTTGCCAGGAATAATCCAGTTGCTCTGCTCAGAGCCCTAACTTGTAACTTGTGAGGGAGACCGAAAAAAGCTGGGAAATATCAACTGATGAGCCTATAAATAGGAGTAATTAAAGTACCCGTCAGCACATCCCCGGTGCTGTGCCTGTGACAGCTGAGACAGAACTGATCTCATCTCTCCTTTGCTCTTGCAAAGGTGATTAAAAAACCCAATCGCTGCGTGGAAAATTGTATTGATTTATTTCTTTTGCTTTGGGAAGAGAGAAACGTGCTGGCAGTGTGTGACTTTGGGAGCACAGATCCTGCTGGTCTTTGCTGGACCGTGATAACAAAAAAGGGATAATTGTGGGAAGGATGGATTTTCCACCGTGGTTTTTTTTTTATTCAGAATGTTCCTTGCTTTGCTGATACCCCCTTGCTTCTGTAAATGAGCCCCTGCTATTTCACTGGCTCCTTTCTTCCCAACATTTCCACCTTGCTGTGAATTAATTAGGGATTTGGAATGGTGTATTCCAAGCCCCGGAGTGGGAATTGCTGCGGGAGGGATGGTGAGGAGCCAGTCTGACCAGGGCGTGGGTTTGGGTTTGGATTTACTGCCCTTGGCCGGGCCAGCTCTGCACCTGCTCCCACGGAGATGGGCAGGGAAAAAAACGGGACAAAAAGCCCAAAATGCATTCCATCCCTATAAAAGGAAACGTGACAGCAGCTCCTGGCTGAGGTGGGGGGGTGTCACTGGTGTCACTGGTGTCCCCTCCCAGTTTGGAAGGGCTGCAGCCCCGAGGTTGGGAGCGCTTCAAGGAGGATCCTCCTCCCTCCCTCCCTCCCTGCCGGCAGCCGGAACCGCTGGCAGGGGTGGCTGACACCCCCATTCTGCTATTTGGGGTGCCTGACAAATGCAGCTTCCTACTCAAAGCCAAAAATACGGAGCTGAGAAGGGAGCAGGAGGTGCCAGCAGAGCCCGAGTTACATAAAGTGCCAGAAACCCTCCCAGGTGTGCCTTGGCTTTGCTGCACTTGGCTTGTGGCACCTTGGTGTGGATGTGGGAGAGAGATTTTGGGGTTGGAAGCATCTGTTGAGTGTTTTACCTCTCCTTTAAATGCTGGGTAAATAACAGGTTGTTTGAAGTCGCCTTTGTACCTAAATTATTATTTTTCATTTAACAACTCATGTACAGCTGCTTCCTTAAGGTTCAGGGTGGGATACAGAAGATATTCCATTGGTTAAAGTTTATGGAATGTCAATGCAATAAATCCGGAGAAAATCCAAATAATTTCTCCTCCTTCTAGATATTTTTTGCTATAAATTCCAAAACTTACCAAGGTTCCTCTTGAATCCTGTGCATATTTAAAAAGCTTGCAGACTGTTCAAATTATTACTGCACATTTTATGTTTTGTTTTGTTTTTGGGGGATTTTTGTTTCAGTTTTCTCCTAATGGAAGTAAAATTTTGGGAGTGGAAATGTGGTAAATATATGATCACCTTCTCCAGGCAATCTATTGTGATTTAATATTCAGTTCATGCCAGGTACTGATGCTTGTGCAGTTTCTTTTGTGAGAACTTTCTTTGACCTTTGGATAATCATTAGATAAATGTAACATTATTAATTAGTTCATTCCCATTTGATGTGATAATTTGGAAATATTTTTGAATGTTTTTTTCCATGTCCTGTGCCTAAATTTGATATTTTCTCTGTTGTTCTTCAGTGAAAGATGGGAACTATTCACTGGATTTTCATGGTGCAAGTAGAATATTAACTGGGGGAAAAAAGATTCACAAGAAGATTCACACAATTTACTTTTGAAATGGATCCTAATTCCCATTTGAATGACTTGCTAGAGATCTGGATTTTCTAGAATCCTCAAAGAGAACATTCGGGTTTCCTAGAATCCAGAACATGTCTGGAGAAGGCTTTGGTGGGAATATTGGCAGCTTTTCAGTAGAGAGGGAATTGCTGCAACAATTGGAATAATAACCCTAAATTTAGACCTGTGCTCTCATATTTTGCTGACTTAGCAATTTAGCCTGAGATGCTGACTGGATCAGGAAGGATCAGGAATGCTGTTCAATTTTTCTGGATATAACCCTCCTCTCTCTGTGATGAGCCTGACTCTGGAGGTTTTTTGGATATATTTTGCTGTACTTTGGTAAAAACCAGAGGTGAACAAAGAGGAGCAGGCTGGGTTCTTCCAGCACATAAGAATGAGGATTTAACTCTGAAAATTAAAGGTGATTTTTAATTGCCAAGTGCAAAGCTGACAGAGGAGAGCTTGAGGCGCCCACATCCAATGGTTCATTTTTAGAATTTACCTTCTACAATCCTCACCCAAGTCCTTCCATGCAGAACTCCTTCAGGGCTGCAATAAAAATGGGTCAGTTCCAGATAAGAGCAGAGGCAGGGGTGACACCGAGCGGCTCCAAATAAGTCTCCAAAGTCAATGCCAGAGCTGGGGACACGGAGCTGCTGGCCAGAGCCCAGCCCCAGCTCTGCCTGGGCTCTGGGATAGTCATTGAGGGCACTTTGTGGGTGGTGAGGATCAATAGGAGATTCCTCTGGGGTTGTATTTAAGCAGCACGGATCCGACCCCGGCTCCACATTCCTGGGAGGAAGAGCAGTGGGGAGTTCCTTCCTGACCCCCTCAGCTGTGCCCTGAACCATGAGGTTTTGTTCAGTTTTTAACCTTCAAAATGTTGTCAAGTGTCACTTTGGATGTTTTGTTTTATTTTTAGGTATTTTTCCTGTTTGTCTTTCAGTTTCTTCATGTGCTGTGTTTTGCTGGAGTAAGGAAATACCACTTCTGGTCTGTGTTTATGTTGTGTACCTTTGATATCATTTTAATCCAGGCAGTCAGAGTGGGGATAAGTGGAATTCTTAGAATTACAAAAAGTTGCAATATGAAACTAATAATGAACAGGAATTTTTTTAATTTAGGTGCAAAACTCGCTTTGGAAGCTGTCGGATTGCTCTGTGTGAGTTAAGTCTGAAAACCTGCTGTTTATTTATTAACATTCTTTATTTTTAACCTCTTGTAGATGGTTTCATCCAAATATCACTGGGGTGGAGGCAGAAAACCTGCTGCTAACAAGAGGAGTCGATGGCAGCTTCTTGGCACGGCCCAGCAAAAGTAACCCAGGAGACTTCACACTCTCTGTCAGGTGAGTTTGGATCTTTCCACTCTTGCCCCAGGTTGGCAATCTTTAATTTGCCTTAATTTGATCTTAATTTGCCTCTGTCCTGTGGAGAAAGAGCTGTGGAAGAACTCCTTGGAAGAGGTGAAGGAATGCTCTGATCACTTTTTAGTGTTGTTCATTTTTCCCCCTCTTCTTTTTCTCCCATTTTCCCTGAAGAACTTCTCAAATACTTTTACCCAGCTCTAGATTGGAGGGGGGTGAATTCTGATTTTACAGCAGGACAAAACTCCTCAGGGGAAGCAGAAATAGGTTGATAATAACATTGCTTTTAGCCCTTTACAAATCCATTTGATAACCAGCTGGAAGGAGCAGAGGTGTGGGGAATTAGTGATCCAGCAGGAAATCCAGACTCTCCTTGCACAGGAAAAGTCAGCAAGTTTTTAAGGGCAACTGTGGCTTTTTCACCTTCCAAAATAGCCCTTCTGTGACAGTTGTCCCCTGACACTGCCTGGTAGGGATGGGGGAAAGACAGCAAGAGGAAGTAGATAAAGGAAAAGGGAAAAGTGGGATTGGTGATAAGAGCTGTGCTGCTTGGATACTTGTGAGATAACAGGCCTTGTGGCACAGGAGGGCATTCCTGCTGGGAGCTGCTCCTCCTTAATATCAGAGGCTGTGGCAGCAGGCACAGGCAAATGTTTCCTGAGGGAGAGACCTCGGGAGCTGGTGGGAATTCTGGAGAAAGGAGCAAACCAGCTCCGCTGGCTCTCTCCAGAACATTCAGCTCCTCTCACCCTCCACCCTTGTGCTTGTGTGTGGGATTTTGTGTGGCTCTGAGGGGTTTCTGGTGGGGCTCCTGAGGTTGCAGGGTTTGTGCTGCCTTCATGGACCCCTCCTGCACAGAATTGTTCTCCTGCCCTCCCTGGCTGGTGGGCAGAGAAGCTGAAGCAGAGGGGCAGTAGCTCAGCTCTTCTGCAGCAGCTCCGTGCTGGAATTGTGAGTGTGGATTTCTCCACCTCAAGTGATTGATTGATTGATTGATTGATTGATCAGCTGACTTGGGATGGGTTTTTTTGTCCTCTCTTTCAAACCTTAGACGAACTGGAGCTGTGACCCACATCAAGATCCAGAACACAGGTGACTACTATGACCTCTACGGCGGAGAGAAGTTTGCCACGCTGGCTGAGCTGGTCCAGTATTACATGGAGCACCATGGGCAGCTCAAGGAAAAGAATGGAGATGTCATAGAGCTGAAATATCCCCTCAACTGTGCTGATCCCACGTCAGAAAGGTCAGACCTCAATGTCCTCGTGCTTCTGAATAAATGTTGTGTTCATCCCTCTAAACACTCAGCCTCCATCTTGGAAAAGGGGTTTCCTACAACCTTGGGTTCATTTCAGGGAGGTTCCTTGCAAAATAGATGAATAAATGTGGTTAAAGGTGAAGCAATCCAAGCCTTAGAACCTGTTTCCTTCAGCATTCTTCCTTTCAGGACTGAAAAAGAGAGCATAATTCCCTTTATTTTTACTGTTTAATTGGAGAAGATCTCCTGATGCTGTTGTTGCTGCAAGGAATTCCCAGGGATATTTCTGGGCATAACTTTTTGTGCTTTTCCCAGCAGTGGGTGGAAAGTAAAGGCTGCAGAAATCCTCAGATTCCTCAAACTCCTGTTTAGAGGAGCGTGGTTAATAAGGAGAATTTGAGACTCTGGATTTGAGGAAATGTCAGGGGTCACAACTAAACCAGCAGATACCTGTTTGCTCCTAGAAGTGAAAAAATGAGGAAAAATATTCAAACCAGTTCTCTCACTCCTCAGAATGCCTTAACAGAGGTGGGGAGGATTGATGCTTTTTTTGGCTCTATTTCCTGAAGAATTGAGATTGCTGGGATTATCCTTTCCAGTTCCTAATGGGATAGAAGGGTGAGGTCTCAAAATTAAGAAGTTTCCACAAGTTTATCATGAAAGTTTGATGAAGCAAATAAAAGAATGAATGCCTTGACTGAGGGGAAGGTTGGAGTGCAACCTGGTGTTTATTGGGATTGTTGTGAAGGATCCAAATCAAAGCTTCACTGGAAGCTTGTAGGAAACTCCACGGAAGTGCTTTGAAGTGTTTCTGTCCTCACTGGTGTGCACCTGGACACTTCCAAGGCTTATTGTATTTATTATTTTTACCAACTGAGGTTTTCCCTTGCCCTGGCCATTGCTGAGTGAACAAAAGATTGAATTTCATTAATAAACACCTGGAACAAGTGGATTCAGCTGGAATGCTAAGCAGGGTGTCTCCCTCTGTTTATTTCCAGGTGGTTTCACGGGCATCTCTCTGGGAGAGAAGCCGAGAAACTCTTGACAGAGAAAGGAAAACATGGGAGCTTCCTGGTGAGGGAGAGCCAGAGCCACCCTGGGGACTTTGTCCTTTCCGTGAGGACGGGCGATGACAAAGGAGAGAGCAACGATGGCAAATCCAAAGTGACACACGTCATGATCCACTGCCAGGTAGGAAAAGCAGGGAATCCATCAGCCCAGGAGCTCTGGGGACATCCCCCTTTCCCCTGGGGCTTGCTGCAGGTCATCCCTTTGATCAAAATGACTCCTTTGATAGCATCAAAATTCCAAATTTTGTGCAGTTTTTTTGGGGGGATTGCTTGGCTGACTGGCTCCTGTCAGGGCCTTCTGGCTCAAATCACTCTTGGCTGTGCTCAGGGAGCCTTTGCAGTCTCCTGGATGGATTCTGTGAAAATAGGAGTGATTGGACAAATGGAGATCCAGCCACAGATGTCTCTCTCCTGTCAGTTCAGGCAGTTACACCTGATAGATGATCAACAGTCTGTGAAAAGGAGTGTTCACTCCAAGGGATGCCCTGAAATCTAAACCTTCTGTTTAGTATAAGGTAGTTCTTCACTGAAATATTATTAAATTTGATATTTAATTTATCTCCATGGGTTGCTATTTAAAAAATAATCACAGATTTTAAAAGAGCCCTGTGGATTTTTGTTATTCTCTTTTACTTCTGTTGTGCCCAAAGGCAGTGCAATGACTGAATTGTATAAAAACACCTAAAATGCAGTAACAGAAGTAGTTTGGAGGTAGAAATGACCCACCAGGACCGTAAATGCTGAATTATCAGAATATTTTTTCAAGGAAACCTCTCTGATTTGCAGTTAGCATTTATGTCTTTGAGGAAAATAATTTGACATTGCTTCCTTAAAATTGGGATGGTGCCAGGCAGTACCAGCCTTTCAGGACCCAATCATACACTAAATTTTGGAAATCAATTCAAATCCCTAATTCCTGGATTCTCATCCTGTAGCTCCAGATCTGCCTGAACCCTGATTGAGAGGGAGTCAACTCTCTAAAAAAGCAGATAAACCGATTTTCAAGGAGATGGCAAAAAAGGGGATGTCCTGCAGTGTGTCTGTGTTTCTGTTGAAGTTCCATCCTTTAGCAGAAGGATTTCAATGGAGCTTTCCACACAGAATTTTAGAGGCACAGCCTAGAGGTGCTGTGGCTGTGGTGGTGGGAAGTGCATTTATTTAGAGGAGCATTTGTCTTTTCAGGATTTAAAATACGACGTTGGTGGAGGGGAGAAGTTTGACTCTCTGACAGATCTGGTGGAGCATTACAAGAAGAACCCCATGGTGGAGACTTTGGGCACTGTGTTGCAGCTCAAGCAGGTGAGGAGGCCAGGCCACCCCTGAGCTTTGCCACCTCCAGGATATGTTGTTGAAATGCAGCTTTTCCATGTGTTCTGCAAGACTTTTTTTCTTTTCTGAGGCAAAAAAATGAGGAGTTAAACTTCATGAAATGGATGAAAAAGTCATTTCAATGGGAACAATTTTTGTTAGGCTTGTGAAGGGATTGAGTGTTGTCTCTGTGCAGAATTTCCTGGTGTCATCCTGGTCTGTAGGAATTGCAGGGCAGGTCCAGAAATGAAACAATTCAATGCATTAAATAAAATCTGTGAGACTTTAAAAGCAATTGTTCATCATCCCCTTCCTCACTGCCCTTTGCTTCAATTCCAAAACTCTGACATCCAAAAAGATGCCTGGATCCTAAAACTCCTGTTAAAATATCCTTATTTTGTGGGATTTGTGTTTGAATTGCCTTTCCATTGTTCTTTGCCGACCCTGTGCTGCTTGGGGTCTGAATTGCAGGGCAGGTTCAGACACATGAATTCTGACATCCAAAAAGATGCCTGGATCCTAAAACTCCTGTTAAAATATCCTTATTTTGAGGGATTTGTGTTTGAATTGTCTTTTTGAATTGTCTTTCCATGATTGTTCTTTGCCGACCCTGTGCTGCTTGGGGTCTGAATTGCAGGGCAGGTTCAGACACATGAATTCTGACATCCAAAAAGATGCCTGGATCCTAAAACTCCTGTTAAAATATCCTTATTTGGGGGGATTTCTGTTTGAATTGCCTTTCCATGGCTGCTCTTTGCTGACCCTGTGCTGTTTTTGTCTCTCAGCCCCTGAACACCACCCGGATTAACGCAGCCGAGATCGAGAGCCGAGTGAGGGAGCTCAGCAAGCTGGCAGAGACCACGGATAAAGTCAAGCAGGGCTTCTGGGAAGAGTTTGAGGTAATTCCTTACATCCCAAGGAATGTTTCCTGCAGTGTTTCCTCCAGTGTTCACTCTCACCCTGCTGAAGTCACCTTGGGTTCTGCCTTCCTGGCGTTTCCTCCTCTCCCTCACTTCAGATCCCTGGTTTTGCTCCCCTCTCCAGGGCTTTGCCAGCTCCACTCTTGTGGCTTGAAATATTTCCTTTTTTTCCCTGATTCTCAGAGTGCTTTTTAGCCAGTCCCTGGCACAATCCCTCCTGGATATCCTCCCCACTTGAGGGAGCCTCATGTCCTCCTGTGTTTGTCCCACCTTTTGAAGGACAATCCTTCAAATTCCTTCTGCTCTGTGGGAAGTTGGGAACCATTTCTTTAGGGACACTTCCATTTCTCAGTCCATCCATTGCCCTTGTCCTTCTGGCTTTTTGATGCTTGTTTTTGGGGATCTTAAAGCCATTGGGAAGAGGTAGAAAGCTCTGGGATAAACAACATGGATTATATGCATTCCTTGGACTTCTGGAGATTTATTTTTGGTTTGTTTTGGTGTTTCATTTCTCTCTGCAGGCAAAATTCCAGTTTTCTTCCAGAAAGAGTGTGTAGGGACAGGACAGGGGGAATGGCTCCAAACTAGAAGAGGTTTAGATGGGATATTGGGAAGAAATCCTTCCAGAATTTGAGAGAAACTCTTCCCAGAGAAGCTGTGGGCGCCCCATCCCTGGAAGTGTTAAAGGCCAGATTGGCTGGGGCTTGGAACAACCTGGGATAGTGGAATAATTTGGGTTGTGAGGGACCTTAAACCCCATCCTACCCCACCCCCTGCTATGGCCAGGGACATCTTCCACTATCCCAGGTTGCTCCAAGCCCCATCCAACCTGGTCTGGAACACCCCAGGCTGGATATGATGGACTGGTTTATACATAACCACCAGTGGAGTCTGGAATTCCACCAGCAGATGGCAACAGGAAACTGGGAAGTGCCCAGGGAGCTCCAGAGAGGCTGGTTGGAGAAACTTCCTGAATAGTGATGGATTTGTACAGTGACCATCCTTGGAGAAAGCCTCTTTGATCAGAAATAGCCATTAGCTAAATGTACTCTCCAATGTGCTCTGATTGTTGCCAGGAGAAGGAAAATTAACGCAGGAAAAGTGAAGGAATTAGCCCAGAGGTGTGTGAGGGGAATACCAGATGGTGAGGTGGTGGCTCTGGGAAATGATAAAATGAGGATTTAGCTTTCTCCTTTCTCTTTCCAGAGAGAGGGGACAGTCCTTGATCCAGGGCTGTGAATGGTCAGAATGGCCAGAATTCCATCTGGAGAGGGGAGGAAGTCAGCAGAGGTCGCGTGTGTGGGAAGGGATTGTTGGTTTGGCAAAACAGAACTGAGCTATTAATTCACAGTTCTTCCCTGACCTCTGGTACACGTTGAAGAAATTTTTCTTGGAGTGGATTCCTCAGTGTGGCCTTAGAAGCAAAGTGTTTTCCTTACAGGGGGAAAAGTCTATCAGGAAAAGCAAATAAATGAAGGATTTTACCTGTGAGACATTACATTTCTTTTTCCCCTTTGCTGCTGTCAGTGAGGTCAGCACTAACCCTTGCTTTTTTTGGGAATGAAGCCCTCTCCTAGCAGTTGGAGAGCCCTGCTTCTCCATTCCCCTCAGGGAAGCTCCAGCTGTCCCCCATGGGGGCAGGAGGGGGGAACACACTCCAGGCTGTCCACGGATCCCTGTCTGTGCTGCTCAGGAGCTGCCAGCCCAGATGGTGAATTTAAATTACTTGTCTCCAGGCAGGAATGAGCCTCTTGTCCCAGGAACCACCAGACAGGAATGTTAACAGTCCTTGAAATGTTTTTCCTTCTGAAAAATGGTTATTTCTGAGCGTAGTGCTGGGATATTGTAGTGAAGTCGAGGAGGATATTCAGATTTATGCTTGTGTTGTTCCAGCTCTGAATGGGCTTGTTGGGAGTCACTGCTGCTCCTGGATCTCTCCTCAGGGATGCTCCAAGCAATGATAATTAACTCTAGGAAGGAAGATGTGGTTTCCACACACATTTAATTGCTTCAATTCTTCAACTTGCTGGGAAAGTTTGGCTCTCAGTCCTTTTGCCTGGAATTCCACAGGCAATGCCTTGGGGGCTGTTTTCTGTCCTTTGTCACAAGCTTGAAACTTTGCATCTCTGACATTTCTTCTGCTTTCCCTGGCTTTAGGATGAGCCTAATCATCCAAGGTCATTAAGGGAGGGAGTGTCAGAGGAGTGAGCAAATGTGCAGTTAAATAACAGCAAGGGTCTGGAGGGTGGGAATGACAAGGGGAGCAGCTTCCAAAGCCTGGGTGTTCCTTTGAGTGGGAATGAAAACTTTGGGGGTGAAAACTTGGAGCAAAGCATTGGTGCCTCCTCCTGGTGCCTCCAGCTCCAGGGAGCTTTGGGAGTGGGGAGATTTGCCATGGAACAGCATGGCTGTGCGTTTCTGCTGTTCCAGAAATCCCCACTCCAGGTCGTTCCTTCTCTGGGATAATTCATGGATAACCCTTTTTTAGTCACCTAATGCCCCTCTCCTCCCTTTTCTCTGGGAGAAGGGGTTGCTGGGAGCATGGACCAGTCCATCCTGCTTTTTTTTGAGCCCCCCTGTGTGTGCTTTCCCCTCAGACCTTGCAGCAGCAGGAGTGCAAGCTCCTCTACAGCCGTAAGGAAGGGCAGCGCCAGGAAAACAAGAACAAAAATAGATACAAAAACATTCTACCCTGTAAGTATCGACCCTTCCTTGCCATTTAATGTTACTCTGGTTTATTTTCCTCATTAATATGTTGTTAATTAAGTACCACTGGCCTTGGACTCCTCTTTAATGATAATTTGCCCTCTTATCAGGATTATCCTGTGATTTCCAATTTGGGTTCACACATTTGCACTTTGTAGATATTTGTAATACTGTTTTTTATTTTCAGCTTTCCTCAACTGTTACTCAGCAGGCTGGAATGCTTAAATTTAAGAGGATTAATTTGGGGGACAGAACTGCAACATGCAAATCCCAAGACTTTGCCTTGACTCAGTGTTTGGGTGTCCCTGTGTTCCTGAATTCCCAGGACATGGACATGTTTTGGTCCAGCTGGTCACAGGCACTTGTTTAAAGGAAGCAAAAGAGGAAATTTGGAGTATTCTGATCACTTTTTAACTAAGTTTGATAATTAATTAACAGCTGCTGTGTGGTCACAAGTGTAGAATGCAAGTGCTTGACATCCCTGTGTATTTTTGCAGTTGATCACACCAGAGTTGTTCTCCACGATGGTGATCCCAACGAACCTGTTTCAGACTATATCAATGCTAATATTATTATGGTGAGTGCATCCCCACCTCCTCTTCCCTAAATCCAGGGGAATCTTGTCACCATTTGTTAAATTGATGGGCTTTTTTCCCCTCTAGCCTGAGTTTGAAACCAAGTGCAACAACTCAAAGCCAAAAAAAAGTTACATTGCTACCCAAGGCTGCCTGCAGAACACGGTGAATGATTTCTGGAGGATGGTGTTCCAGGAGAATTCCCGAGTTATTGTCATGACCACGAAAGAAGTGGAAAGAGGAAAGGTAAAACCAGACTCCAGCTGGCTCTGGGAAAGGTCCTGACATTTGAATGCAAGTAGGAACTGAACTGACAGGGATAAATTGATTTATGCTGGAATCTGGTGTGGCACCCAATTCCTAGGAGCCCTGGAAGGTGCTGAGT
>WEZZ01029121.1:66978-81932 GCA_013400585.1 Chloropsis cyanopogon | reverse complement strand
TTTCCCCCCTTCCTTTTTCCCCCCTTCCTTTTTCCCCTTCCTTTTCCCTCCCTGCTCGTGGATCCTCCAGCAATGCTGATGGAGGATTCAGCTGAGCTCCACCCTCACCGTGGTTCTTTCCCTGCTCTTCCCAATGCCCTGGATGTCCCCAGGGGTGGACTGTGACATCGATGTCCCCAAGACCATCCAGATGGTGAGGTCCCAGCGCTCAGGGATGGTGCAGACAGAGGCCCAGTACAGGTTCATTTACATGGCAGTGCAGCACTACATCGAGACCCTCCAGCGCAGGATCGAGGAGGAGCAGGTGGGTCCAGCCCAAATATCCAACAGGAGCGTGGCAGGATTCCAGCAGGGAGCAGCACTGGGGGGGATCTGAAGGTGTGAACTGTCTCCTGTATTTCAGTTCATTGTGCTTAAGAATTAGTTAAATTGTTAGGTGGAATCCTCTCCTTAAAATATCAGGTGGGATCCTCTCCTTAAATTTTTAAGTGGAATCCTCTCCTTAAATTATCAGGTGAAATCTTCCTCTTAAAAGATTGTGTGGAATCCTCTCCTTAATTTGTCAAGTGGAATCTTCTCCTTAAATTAAGTGGAATCATCCCCTTAATTATCAGGTGGAATCCTCTCAAATTAAGTGGAATCCTCGCCTTAATTATCAGGTGGAATCCTCTCCTTAGTAATGTAAATAGAGGATTCCACCTGATAATTGAGTGCAATCCTGTCTTTAAATTACTAAGAGGAATTTTCTCTCTAAAATATTAGGTGGAATCCTCACCTTAATTTAAGTGGAATCCTCTCCTACCCTCCCTGCCCCCAGATTTCAAATTTCCTTCCTATTGAATTTCCTGTGGAGGAAGAAATGAAGATAAGGGTCTGTTAATTAAAGCAGAACCTTTGTGTTTTAAAGAGATTTCAAAACTTGTTCCCTGCATTCCTAAAAGGGGAAAATCAAATGGTGATCACTGCAATTCCAGTTGTGGGAGTTTATTGGTAGGAAATCAATCTGTTGGAGTGGGAAATGAAAGGGTGAGTGTGATGGTCCAACAAAAAGCACTTCCAGGAGTGTGGTGGGCTCAGAAATGTTTGGGAATAAGTGGTGACAACCAGAAGACCTTCCCCTGCCCCTTCCTGTTCAGGGAATTCCTTGCACTCCAGTTCTGGGGGGGTTTACAGCAGTTTCCTGGTTTTCTGATGAAGAGCTGATGTTTTCTCCCTGTCCCTGCTGCTCCCTGCCCTGACCTCAGAGCAGTTGGGATTTGTACCTTTTGCTTTCTATGCTAATTACTCCGTATTTTTACTCTTTTTAGTATCTTTTTTCCCTGCTGGGGACTTTCCAACATGTACTGAGTTAGTTTCTCTTTATCAGCTGCTTCCTACAAAATGTCCTTGTGGTCCATTGCACAAATTCTGCATTCCATGTGCCCACCAATCCATCTTTGTCTCCCAGACTTCGTTCAGTGAAGCAAATCCAGGTTTGCTCAACAAAACTTTTCCCAAGCTGTGTTCCCACAAACTGCTCAGGACAGCTTTGTTACAAATGCTGGCTAAGAGTGATTGAAGAATCACCAGAAGCACCAGAATGAGCTGAGTGAGTTTCAGGAGACCATCTTGGAAAAGCTTCAATCCCAGGAATGTTCTTAATGGGAATTCAGGAGCCAGAACTCCCCGGAGGCTCCGCCAGCCTCTGCTGTGAGATCGGGTCAGGCCTCAGGACTTGCTGCAGCATTCAAAAACCCCAAATAAACCCACAACCCCCTCCCCAAACCCCAAATCTCTGCAAAACTTCAATTTCTACCTTGTAGCTTCCAGTGTTTTCAGGCATTGTGAACGCCTGGAAAAAGGAGAAACCCACATCCCGTTTCTTTCTCGGCGTGGTTCCCTGGCAGGATCTGGAGCTGGGTGCCAGCACAATTGGCTGCAGCCTGGAGCATATGTGCAGAATCCAAATAACAGCTTGGCTGCTTTTTATATCAAGCCTAATGGGCTCAGATATTATTTTATTAGAGCTCCTGCAAACAACGCTGTCGCTCCGTTGGCCCCAGCTCCACGCTGGAAATAAGGTCAGTGGGAAGCCCACTGGCTGCTCAAGAATGAAATGGGGAGTTTTCTGCCAAGGAGATGAGGGTTGAGTACATTCAGAGGGTTGGTGTGTCCTGCTGCAGGTGGTGGGATGGGGAAAAATGGGGATTTTCAGGTTTTGTGCTTTAGGTGTGCTCAGTGATGTGCTCGCTGCAGAGCTGAGCTCTCAACTCACACACAAACCTAAAAACACCCATGGGTCTCTCCTCTTGGAATTGCTGCTCTGTCTCAAGGATTAACCCCAAACTTGGCTTTTTGTTGTGTGTTTTGCTTCACAGAAGAGCAAGAGGAAAGGTCACGAGTACACAAACATTAAATATTCGTTATCGGACCAGACGAGCGGGGATCAGAGCCCTCTCCCCCCCTGCACCCCAACCCCAACGTGCCCAGAGTAAGTTCAGTCCTGCCCTCAGTTTTAAACTGTTCTGTCTCTCCTTCAGAGACCTCAGATGAGGCTGAGTTACCCCAGAACCTGCCCTCTTGTCCTGGGCTTTCCTCTGAAAATAAATCAAGTGAAATAAATTGTCCCTGCATTATGTGGTGTGTATAATAGGATTTTTTTTTCTTTTTTTTGTCTCAAATGAGATTGGTGGGACTCTAAATCCTGGTTTCATTTCAGAATGAGAGAAGATAGTGCTAGAGTATATGAAAATGTGGGGCTGATGCAGCAGCAGAAGAGTTTCAGATGAGAAGATGTTCAGAGCCTTCCAGGCCAAGGCAGGTGTGTATGGCCAGAGGAGGGGCTGTGTCCAGCCTGGCTTGGGACAAAATCTACCCAGGAATGCCCAAAATACTTGGAATTTATCCCCACAGTGTGCCTGAGCTCCAAAAGCTAATTTTAATTTAATTTTAATGACCTCTATACACAGTCTCACCTTTTACTGCCAAAGCACCCACACAGTTTCTAAGCCAGGGTTGAGACTTTGGGTTGAGTTTCAGCTTTATTGAGTCAAAACTGAGCACTTACAATGCCTGAATAAGAAACAGCTGCTGGGTTTTTTCCTCAATAATTCTTCATTTTTTTTCTTTTCCCAGACATGAAAATGGTTTTTAAAAAGGTCAAGAAAGAGATGGAAGAAGCTTCACGTGAGCAGTGAACTCTGAGGGCTTGGTACCTTTTTATTTACGGTTTTAATCCTTCAGTAGGCAAAACTTCAGAGCATCTAAAGATTGTTTTTATCTCTTCTCTCCAATTTCCAATTGCTCACTTTCCAAATAAAAGGAAATCCCTTCTACAAGGTAGACAATTACTTTGTAGAATCAGTTTTGAATCCTGCAAACTGTTGGACNATGGATAAATCCATGGCATGAAATGTAAAATACTGATGGGAACAATGTGGATTGTTGGAAAACAGTGGATCACCAGCGTGACTAGAACCAAGTGCATGATCAAATTAGTCCTGAAACATTTCAAACTCAGACTGAGCTTCCTGGGGTGAGCAGTTCTTGAGATGAAGGTGCTTTTTTTTTTTTTGTGAGAATTGGTGGCTTTGATTCCAATTTTGCTGTGTGGCTGGATGGGCTATTTTGGAGGTATTTATGCAAAGTTGCTTTTACATCAAACAATGTTTCTTTTCTGTGATCTGTGCCCAGAATAGGAATTCCCTGTGTCCTTCAGGAGACTCAGTGACCTGGGGGTGGTTTGTGAGGACGCTCTGTGGTGACTTTGTGCTCAATTAAATTAAGATTGAACTGGTAGAGTTCAGGTATTAATTAAGAAGTTGCAGGATGTTAAACCCAGTGAAACCAGTGCTGTGGAAGCTGTGCAGGAGCCTCGTGGATTTTTGGGGAAGGAGGGATCCCAGGATTCCTGGTGGGACAGGGAGCAGCGAGGCCACACCGGGGGCACTGTCCCACCCCAAGTGCCTTTGGGAGCTGCCTGGACCTTCCTGTCCCATGGAAAATCACCTGGAAAATCACCTGGAACCACTTGGGATTGCCAGGGAGACAAAACCTCTTCCAGAGACTCCCCAGGGAAGATCTGGGGAGCTTCCATTTAATTCCTTCCCCTGGCTCTGTCCTGGAGCAGCAGCTCCCCAGGAGTGGGGCCTGGTGTCTGCCCAGCTCCTTGTCCCTGGTTTTGGGGACATTCTGTGACCTCAGTGGTGTTGAGGGGTGATTCCCATCCCCACACAGGATGCCTGACCTTCCTGTGTTGCTGGCATGGGGTTTTTGGCCTTCCTGGTGGAGTTCTGCTGGAGCCTGGAATGTAATTAATGCAGCTGTGGGAGAGGTGAAGTGGGAGAATCCATCCCCTGCTCCTCAGAGTGCTTTGCAAATTCCAATATTGGAGCAGTTTGTCTGCACTGAATGCAGGTGCTTCATTAATGTTAAGCAGAATTTTGTTCCTTGGCCTCGTGTCCTTTTTTGTCTTTCGGGGCTTTGGGACTTGATTTTTTGGAACTCCTGTCACCAGCACACCATAAATGTGTTTGACTGGCACAGCCTTATGCTCCAGCCCTGGATCCTTGTGCCCTTCCTAGGCTGGAGTAGATGATGAGGAGAGAGAGAAATGTGGAGATGTGGTGGGGAGGTTCCTGCTCTCCATCCCCTGCCAGCCTGTCCCTGTTCCCAGCCCCCTCCTGCTGAGCAGGGATCACTTGGAAGTGTTGAGATTGGCGTGGAATAATTAAAGATTTGCCCCAAACTCCGTGCAGAGTCAAATTCTGCACTTCAGGGCTTGGAGCAAGGTGGGGGGACACAGCCAGGTGGGGTTTGGAGATGCTCTGCTCCAAACTGGGAGCTCAGGGGAGGAAAATTCAGGAGGAAGGAGGGGAAGGATCCTGAGGGAATCTCAGCTCTCCTGTGAAGTGTCTTAAAAGCTGGAGCTGTGTGAGCAGCAATCAGCCCATGGCCAGCACAACGTTGCCTCCTGAGCTCGTTCAGAGCAGGATTTTATTTGGGATTGTTCTCCTTGGAAGCAGGGAGTTCCTGCTGCAGAATGTGTGGGAGCCCTGGGGAGCCCCAGGTGGGGGAATGTCAGTGAGGGGGGAGCAGGAGCTGGAAGATTGTGACTGAAGGAATAAATTCTCCTTCCTGAACCGGAGTTGGGTCCTGGGGGGCACCCAAGGGGAGCCCCCTGCACCCTAAAATCTGTCACCAGAGACAGGGAGGGTTCTTAAAGCATTCCCTGCATTAATTCCAGCTGATAACTTTGGGGTTCTGACAGATGAAGCAACATCCTGTGGTTCAGGGGAGACCAGGGAGTGTGGTGGTCAGGGATTCCCAGTTCAGGGAATCAGCTGGGAGCAGGGCTGGCTGAGCTTGGGATGGAAAAGGGATCCCTGGGTTCTCTTGGAGAAGCCTTTGTCCCACCAGGGAAATTTCCCCCAAGGCACAATGATTGATGCCAGTGTGAATTTGCTGCAGACTTCATTTACTGAATGTTTTAGAGAAATACACTTTAATTTCAGCTAACTCCTGTTAGGCCTGATTGGTTCTATTAATCCTGACCAAACTTTCCTTTTTTTTCCTCCTAAAAGATGTGTTTGAGACACGATTAACCAGGACACAGCTAACAAAGGCATCCAACCTGTTCCCTTTTTTCGTTGTAGGGCTGAGGAAATTCACAGCTGGGACTAAGATGTGTTGTCAGGGTTTGATTTTCTTCCCATAACTCCATTATTTCAAATTAATTGTTCATTTCTCCCTTTTCAATAGTGAAAGGTAATGAATAATTTCAAGCCTGTTTATTTATGACATTACTGTGATTTTTTTTTTTATTGCAGTACTAAAGACTAATGAAAAAGGATCTTATTAGGTGGAATAGGCCTTGCATTTATTTTTTTTTTCCCTGCAATGTATGAAGTATTGTACCAGAGTATTAAATGAAATGTAATATTTTATTGCAAAATTTCTATCCTTTAGAAGGAATACATTTAGGATGTCATCAATTTGATGTGAATCATGTAAATGTTGAGAAATGAGCTGTTTATTCTACATCTGGTGTTTCGAAAAGATTTCACCTCTTGCCTTTTGCCCACAGTCTGTAGCCCATTTACAGTTGTCAAAATGTGACATTAAATAATAGTTCCTGTATAGAAATAGTGGTGGTTGTCCATTGTTTTCTGGGCTGGTATTTATGGGGTTTAATTCAGTTGCAGTGGGTTTGGTTTGGTTTTATTTTTTTTTTTTATTGCTGCCAAGCTGTGTTATCAGGAATAAACCATATCTGTAAACAGCAGAAATTCCATTTAAAAAAAAAAGGGAAAAAAGAAATTCAAAATAGAAAAAAAAAAAAAAAAAAAAAAAAAAAAGAAATAAAAATCGTTTTCTTACCATGATTTGTCAGTCCCTGTGTTCTCCAGCTGCAGGCACCAAGGATGGGATTTTGGGAAGAAATTCTTCCCTGGGAGGGTGGGGAGGGACTGGGATGGAATTCCTTCCTTCCTTTCCCTTTCCTTTCCTTTCCTTTCCTTTCCTTTCCTTTCCTTTCCTTTCCTTTCCTTTCCTTTCCTTTCCTTTCCTTTCCTTTCCTTTCCTTTCCTTTCCTTTCCTTTCCTTTCCTTTCCTTTCCTTTCCTTTCCTTTCCTTTCCTTTCCTTTCCTTTCCTTTCCTTTCCTTTCCTNGGCTGGTATGCTTTCCTTTCCTTCCTTTTCCTTTCCTTTCCTTTCCTTTCCTTTCCTTTCCTTTCCTTTCCTTTCCTTTCCTTTCCTTTCCTTTCCTTTCCTTTCCTTTCCTTTTCATCTGTTTGCGAGGTCTTTTCATGCCAGCCCCGTGCAGGGACTCCAAGGAGGGATCAGATCTTGGAGCTGGATTCTGCTCCTGCCACACTCCCAAAGCTCTCAGCATTCCTGACTCCCTCTCACCTGGAGCCAGACTCTTCCCAAAGTGTCCCTTCCCCGAGGCCAGAGCAGAGGAGCAATGCCTGCCCTGAGGTTTTCCATATCTTAGCTCCATCAATACTGCTTCTCCTGGTTTTTACTTCTCAAATCCATTGGGAATGTTCCCCCTAGGGATCTCCTTGGTGTAGTTGATCCCAGAAATCAGCCTGCATGACGAGGTTTGAATTCCAGGGAGATCCCACCGAGTGCTGCCTCTCCCTTGATCCCTCTTTCAGGGCTGAGCGTTAAAAACAGAACTGGAATTTTACAGGGACTAAATCAGCTCAGCCTGAGCAGTGCTGGTTGAACAGCAGCAGAATCTGGAGTAGAACAAGCTTTAATCTCGTGGCAAAGGCACATCCCAGGGATAATCCAGTGCAGTGGCAGGAGGGAGGCAGAGCCCGGGCTCGGCAGCGGGCTTTTTCCGTTTGGTTTTACTCTGTGGAGCAGCAGCTTGGCTCTGAGGAGATTATCCCACAGGGAAGACTGATTGATTTGTTTTTATGAACACATCCAACAGTTTGCATCCATCTCTGGGAGTGTTTATAATCCCTTCCAGGGCTGGGGAGGGAAGGGAGGGACAGTTCCAGCCTGAGAACTTTGATGAAGATTGAAAGTGATGGTGCTGGGGTGACACTTGGTGTCTCCTGGCTTTGACTCCTGCTTGTGGTGACACTTCCAGCCCCTCCTGCTGCTCCCAGCTCTCTGTGTCTCCCACGTAGGTGAGTATAAATCCATTTATTCTCCCGGCGTTCTCGGTGTTTGTACAAACTGAGGTGATCAGATACTGCTCAAGGACAAGTTTCTTATCTCCCTAAACCCTTGAAACTTTGACTTTTCTTCCAGGATGAATTCCTGCTCCCTTTGGGGTGGGGGAATTCTGAGTCATGCAGCTGCTCAGGAGAAGGGAAGGTGTCCTTCAACCCACAGCTTTGCTGTGACCTAAGGAATTATTTTTCCAGCCCAGCTCTCTTGGCGGAGCTGGTTCTGCTCCCAGGGTGGCAATTCCTGTTTCATGTCCCTGGGGGTGCCTTTGGAGCCTTCCCATGCTCACTTTTTCTCAGGATCACCCTGGAGCTCAGCACGTGGCTCTTGTGCCTCAACTCCTGGAAATCTTCCTTTGCCTTGAACAGGGGCCTGAGGCTCAGCTGTGTCTCTGTTTTTTCTCTTTGCTAAATCTTGGGAAGGATTCCTTCAAAGGATCCTTAATGTGCTGCTCTCTTCCCCTTTTCCCCACGGAGCCAGGCAGCAGAACAATTCCGAGATCAAAACCTTTGATTTGACAAATCCCAGCTCTCCCAAGGAATGCCTCAAGTGTTGGGAGGGCTGGGACATTTTTAGCACGTCTCATCTTGACAGCTTTTCCTGACTCTGTGCAGGTTTGCTCCTGATGGAGGAAAAATCTTTGGATTTTTGGTGCTTTTCTCAGTCTCCTTATCTGTGTCACCGGGAATGGGAGGGGGAGGAACTCCCTCATGTCCCTTGTGCTGGAAATCGGGCTGGGAAATGCTGAGATTCCTTCTGCTCTTTTTATTTAACAGTGTTAGGGCTGAGCTGGAGTTGAGGATTGTTTTCCTGGCTGGAATTTTTAATTTGATGGCAGTCCCGTGGACATTTCCTGCTGTGGATGACAGCTGAGGGATACAAACTGCTGTATAAAAAGAGAAATACAGAGGAGTCGTGGCTTCTCCAAACTCCTTGATCCCGCTGATCTTTGTGCATTTGATGTTTTGTATTTGTGGAGTGGCTGGTGGGGTGGGGGTGGGATGTGCTCCTGTCCTTCAGGCTCCTGCCCAGCACAAATCTGGGATATTGCACCTTGATTGGCATCCCTCAAGGCTGCTGAGCTGAGGGAAGGCAGCACTTGGAGCACCCCTGGGTTCCTGCCATTCCCAGTGTCCTGCCCTGGCCTCACCCTCCCCAGCTCTGCTGCTGTCCCTGATAAAGAGATTGGGCTAAACACTGCCTGGAATCAATCCCTGGGGATTCTCCCACGAGGATCTGCTGGGTATTAACCTTATTGATCCACAGCAGCTCAGAATTGTCCAAATCAGCAGCAGCTGCAGCAATTCCTGTTCTCTTGGGTCCCTTTCCCAAGCTGAGATCCACCCAGGAATGTCAGGCTGGGAAACGGCTCCTGGAATTCGGCTGGGTTGATCAAAGGGCCTGGAGCAGTGACTCCATGGCAGGGATGGGACTTCAGAGAGAATTCCAGGCTGGGAAGGGACCTTACAGCTCACCCTGTCCCAAGCCCTGCCACTTCCACCATCCCAGGCTGCTCCAAGCCCTGTCCAACCCGGCCTTGGACACTTCCAGGGATTCAGCCACAGCTCCTGAGGCCAGGGGCTCCTCCCCACCCTCACAGGGTGGGATATCCCCAATATCCCACCTAAACCCTCTCTCTTTACCCCGGTGGACGCCACAAGAACTTGAGTGAGACATTGACAAATCCACTCCCCTGAAAACTCCAATTTTGAACAGATTTTGGGCTCTGCTGTCACCAGCCCCAAGCGTCACCCACAAACTCCAGGGGAGCTTCCAGCAGCATTTCCCAAACCACCCCAAAGCCAGGATCCCACTCCATTGCAACCCAGCCTCTCTTACAGACCTTGGTGCTAATTAATTGTGCTTCAAACGTGCGATAATTGCCGTGAGCTCCTGTTCCCCTCCCTGCCTGCCCCTGCCCGCCTCCCCCGCGCCTGGAGCTGTGTTCTCCCGGCTTTTTCCTGGGATTTAGCAGCTCTGCACAGGCACAGAGCTCCTCAGGCCGGGGCTGAGCCGTGCTGGAGCTGTTTTATCTCTATTAATAGTGATTTCCTCACGGAGGATTTTTCTGCTTCCGTGCACTCAGGGAAGGAAGGCTGCTCTCCAACCCTCTCGCTCCCGAGAAATGGAGTGTGAGCTCCAGGATAAACAGGCAGGATGGGGAAAGGCATTGCCATGGCAACGCAGGGATTTTATTTTTTTTTGGCGATTGGTCTCCATGGCGATCGTTGCTAAATTCTGAGAGGTTTAAAAACGCTTTTTTGGTTGATTTTTCGGGTTTTTTTTGGGGGGGAACATCAGGGGTGCGCTGCTGGCGGGAGCACACGCGGGGGTGTGGCCGCACACGTGCCGGCGCCTGCATCCCGCAGGGAATTCGGCAGGCGTGAGCAGGGAGGGCTTTGGGGGTTTATTTTAAGGCCCTTTGGATGCTGCGTCATGTGGATCCTTCCCCGCTGAGCATCCGACCCCTGGGAGAATGTTCGGGATGCTGGGGAGGACACCCGGGGCCCCTCCGTGGCGATGGGAGCCGAAAGTTTGGGGAATGGTGGAAAAAGCTGCCAGGGGATGCCGGTCCTGGGGTGGAATGGGGCATTCCCAGCTCGGAGTTTATCCCCGTGCTCCCAGAGCTTTGGGTTTCTCCTCAAGGAATAGCCCCACTGGAAGCTGCCCTGTGGGATGGAGCAGGGAGCTCCTGAGCCTGTGGGATGGAGAAGGGCTGGGAATGGCAGCCTGATCCTCCGTGGGCTGGGATTGGCACGGGAAAAAATGGGAAAAATGGGAAAAAATGGGAAAAAAATGGGGAAAAATGGGGAAAAATGGGGAAAATGTGAAAAAATGGGAAAAAATGGGNCTCTGCTGCTGTTGGTGATGCCTTGGGAAGGCTGAGCTAGAACAGAGGCTGGACAGAGCTAAAGAATAAAACAGTGGTTTATTAAAAGGATTTCCTCTATGGATCCACCTTGGGCAGCACAAGAGCCCAGCCAGGGCTGCACCCAGGATGAACCAAAATGGGCACAAAATGGCCATAGGTCCCACACTTTTATCAGTTCTGCTCCATTTGCATTTTGGAGTTAATTGTCCAGTTCCAGCTTTAGCCCATGCAGTCCCATCCTTGTTTTTCTCTCCTCAGCCCACGGTGTTTGTGCTCTTGGGCTGAGATTTGGATCATTTGTCCTTGGTCCCCAGCTGGAGAAGGAATTGTTTTGTGTCCCTGCTCTGTGCAGAGAGCTCACCATCCCATAATAAGAAGCTCAGAATTACACACCAAAGCAGCGCAGAATCTGAAAAATATAGAAGCCAAACCTGAGGCACCCCTGGAAGCAGAGCAGGAGCAGCTGCTGCTCCCCTCGTTGTCCATCCCAGCGTGGCAGGGGTGAATGAAACACCTCTCCCAGATGATCCCAGCTCAGCAGGAATTGGGTTTATGGGCAGGGATGGACAGACAGACACTCTTCCTCAGGGCCCCAGCTGCTGCTGGCTTTGTTTGGTTCTCCAGGATGCAAATATTGACCTGGCTTGCTTGGAACAGCTCCGTGTGACAGGAGCAAGGGCCAGGGGAGGGAAGGTGCCCCTGGCTCCCTCTGCCAGCCCAGACTGCCAGGCACAGCCCCAGACCTCTCTGTCCCGGCTCAGAGCAGTGTCCCGAGCACACCTGGGCAACAAAACCTCCTTGTTTTGGGAGGAGCACCCGGTGAGAGTGTCCAAGTCCCAGGCATGGGTTTGGTTTCATAAGTGGGAGGATCTTAAATCTCATCCCATTCCACCCCTGCAGGGACACCTTCCACCATCCCAGATTCCTCCAAGCCCTGTCCAGCCTGGCCTTGGACACTTCCAGGGATCCACGGGCAGCCACAGCTTCTCTGGGCACCCTGTCCAGGGCCTCGCCACCCGCCCAGGGAAGAATTCCTTCCCAATATCTCATCTAAATCCCCTCTCTTTTGGTTTGAAGCCCTTCCAGTTACTGATGAAATTCCCTCTCCAGCCCCCTTGAACCCCTTCAGATACCAGGAGGTGCTGTGAGGTCTCCCCACAACCTTCCCTTCTCCAGCGACTTTCCACCTCTGGAGAATTTCCTTTGCTTTTCAGCGTGGTTGTGCCAGGGATGAAAAATCCTGCTGATGTTGGGTTGGCCTTTGATGGCCTCACTCCCTCCCTGCTCCTTCGCTGCATTTTCCACCCCAAATCTCAGTCTGGGGGTGTTTTGAGGCCATCCTGTGCTGACCTCACCCCGGAGGCTGTGTGAGATCATCGCTGATGAGACACCAGGGATGAATTCTGAGCCTGAACAAAGCCCAGCGAGCCCCGCCAGACCCGTTAGTGCTGCCTCGGCGACACCTCGGTGTCACTGCGGGGACAGCCGTGCCCCGGGGCCGTGTCCCCACCCTCCCTTTGTGTTCCCGATGGAACCGTGCCCTTGGCTTTCCACCCGAGTGAAAGGATCCATCGTGTTCCTGAGCCCGGCTCTGCCTTTCCCTGGCAGAGCTGCTTTTCCTTGGGAATCCTTCAGCTCTGGCACATTTTGGGTGTTTCTGGGGGCTGATAAATGCAGCCTGTGCTGCCGGTCATGGCAGTGGGCTTGGGAAAGGAGCTCTGGGTGAGCTGATCCACACAATTCCCTCCCCGAGCTCCCAGCCCTGGTAAAACGCTGCTGTCTGGGCTGTCACGGGGATAATTGGTTGGCAATCTGGATCAGGAAAGTGCCTTCCCCCCCTGGAATTTTCTCCTGACACTTGATTTAATTCCTCCTGACATCCCGTCCGTGCCGCTGCCTCGCCCTCCGCGGCCCGATCTGCGTGCTGGGAGTAGGGACCAACAGGTTACTCAAGGAGTAAAGCGGTTGTCAGCTCTCTGCAAAGGGAAAAATCCCTCTTGGAGGAGCTCAAAGTCGGGAGGAAGCAGCTCAAACCTGTTTTCATGAGGGGAGGTGGCTCTGGCACCCACGGGAGGGGATGGGACAGGAAGGTTTGGGTGGTTTTATCGGGCTGTGCTCGGTGTCCCCGTGCTCTGACATTCCCAAAACACGGCATGGAGCAGGCACGGCGCTCTCTGCGTGCCACACATTCCCCGGGATCCCCCTTGGAGTGCTCTGGGAGGCAGGGGAACCCCCAGAGCCCCCCAGTCACCCCTGATGCTTCTATTTTGGCATGTTGGGATTTCCAGAAATATTCTGGATCTGCTGCTCCAGTGGGTCCCAGGCTCCCTCCTCCCCTCCCGCAGACGGGTAATTAGTGCCAGGGTGGGATCCTATTAATTGCAGCCGTTCCCTGTTTGGATTGATGGGATAATTGCAGATATCTGGTGGAATGTTCCCCCCCCTTGGCCGGTTCTGATCAGAGGAATTAACCTCCTCCGAGGGGATCAGAGCTCATCCCTGCATTCTCCAGCAGAGATCCTGCTGGGATCCCCCTCCGGGGGTGCTGCTGGCTGGGAATTCCCTGCAGTGTGTCCCCTCCACACATTGATCCTCGGGAGGCTCAGGAAAGCTCAGGAAAGCTCAGGAAAGCTGTGCTGCTTTGCCTTGGAAGCGCTGCCAGTGATCCGTGCTCTTGGGAAGAGCGGGGCTGCACGGCTCAGTGCAGCCGCAGGTGCATCCTTGGGTGTCCTCCCGAGGGCTGAGTCACCTCTGGAGGCTCCATCCAGCCTGGTCACACGCTGCTTCAGGAGCCTGTGTCCCTGAGCAGCAGACCTGCTGTGACCCATCCTTCCTGCTCCTCTCTCCTGATTTTCCCTGGAGGAGGGGGAGGACACTGTGGACACAGTGAGCTGGTCAGAGAACAGTCAGATAAACTCTCCCAGGCTCTGTGAAGTTTTGGAAAGTCCAGAGGAGGAATTAAACCAATCTTGCAGCTGGTGTTCTGAAGAGTTGTTTCCTCCTAAGGGGTTTACAGAGTTGACAATTACTGGCTAATTGTCTTCCTAATTAGCCAGGGGTGTGAGGGGTGTTGATTAAGGACCAGTCAGGTCCCCCGGTACCCTAATTGTCTGTAAAAAGGAGGTGGGGCTGATAAACCACTGAAGACGTGGGAGCCTGTGTGTCCCTTGGTTCACCCGCCCTTGGTACAGCAGCAGCAGGACAGGGATGGTCCCGGCCTGGAGATGAGCCAGGAGCTCCTGTCTGGGTGGAGAACTCTCCAGGGAGGTGGGATGGGAGCGTCTGGGCTCTGCCAGAGGCTGGCTGTGCTTTGGGAAGGAGATGTGTCCCTGAGCCAGGGGGACACGCCGGCACTGAAGGAATCAAGGATGGAATCATCAATGTCCCACTGGTGGAATTGATGGGCAGAAACCAACCCCGGCTCGGGAGAGGAGCAGGAATCTCCATCTCTGAGCAGGAATGGGCGTCTGGGCAGGCCCCAGGGAGGAGGAGAGGACGGGGAGGCATGGCCACGGCAGTGCTGGAGCGTCCCTGTGCTCACAGACCGGGGTGCTGCTGAGCTTCCAGGGTGGATTCCCTGTCCTGTCCCGGCTCCGGGGGATGGGTGATGGGTCACTCTTAGAGCCAGGTCTCATCAGCTCTAAGAGAGTTTATCACACCTGAGATAGCCCAGTTACTTAGCATAAAAAACAGCAGGATGGCTTCTGCGGCAGCGTTGGAAACAGAAAAGTGTTTAATAAAAGGCAAAATAACAAAACTCTTACCGAGAAAACCCGAGCCAGGTGCAAGAGGTGTTGCTCCTGCTTAAACACCCCACAAGAGCGATCAGTTCCTTTGTTCTCTTCTCTTTTTTTTTTTCTTTTTGTAGTAATTTGCTCAGGCGGGACTTCTTGGCTTTGGTCCAACCAGCCTCAGGTGTGAGGTGAAGTCCCAAAGCTCCTCTGAGGTGTCCCTGTCCCAAATTTGGGACAGAAACTTCTGGGTTTTTACCTTTTTGAGCAGACAAAGAACAACCTGGTCACCCTGTGAGCACAGGGGCACATCCCTGCAGACGGGAACGCTGCCACCCCCGCGCTGCTCTGCCCGGAGGTGACCCTGTCCTGTCCTGTCCTGTCCTGTCCCATCCTGTCCCCGATCCCTGCCCGAGGCGCAGAGCTGGCCTGGATGCCGATGGAAGGAGGGATTTTTCCGCTCGCCCTGCGGAGCCGTGCGGGGTTTGCAGAGCCGTGAGGAGCCCCTGCTTCTCCTCCCTGTGCTGCCCCTCCCGTCCCCGTAAGGAGCCCTGGCTCTGGGATCCTCCTCGCACCTGATCCCCGCTTCCCAGGGATGGCACTGGCAGCCCCTCTGCCCCTGGATCCATCCCAATTCCCAGCTCTTCCCTTCTCGCCTTGTCCTAATAAGTGATTTTTTTTTTT
>WEZZ01029121.1:27169-39496 GCA_013400585.1 Chloropsis cyanopogon | reverse complement strand
GGGGGATTTTTAGGGGGGGATTTTTTAGGGGGGGATTTTTTTGGGGGATTTTTTGGGGGATTTTTCTATTCTGGGTCCTGGGATGCCCAGAGCCACAGGTATCTCATTTTTCACCAGGAGCATTCCCGTGCAGAGGGTGGGAAGTGCCCGTTTTTCCTTTCCTGCCAGGTGAAACCAACTAAGGCCGGGGTATCCATCCCCTCACTCTGCTGGGAACGGTTTTCCAGAGGGGATCTCCACGATCCCGTTGGGATCACGCTGTTTTCTGACTGAGGAGCAGTTTCTCGCCGAGTTTAAGCATCCACCACTCTTTTTTTTCCTCCTAGCAGGGAAAATACTCAGCCCCAGGCAGGAGCCACACTCCCCTCCCCTTTGGGGAGTGCCAAATTCCCTCTCACACCTCAGGGACAATTTGCTGTCCCTTAAATATCGGTGTGCAACGCAGCCATGGGTGCTCTGGCTGTGGAAAAGTTCTTGATTTATCCCCGAATTATTTAGAAATCCTTGCTTAGGCGGCTCTGTGAAGATCCCGGGAAGGTTTTGCCCCTCCAGGGGCTGTTCCCCCTGCCTGGGCTGGGCTCGTTCCCCACGGATGTGCTGCTCCCTCGGGCTGGAGCTGCCTCCGGGGCTCGGCATCGCTTTGCAGCACGCAGCGCTTCCCTCGGGCGGCGTTTTGGCAGAACCAGGTGAGAGCAGCTCCGAGCTGCGGTAATTCACACCCAAGAAAAGCTCAGCAACAGCTTCCCCAGCCTTGCCCTTTTGCAGCCGGGCGAAAATTCCTTCCCAACGCCGCGCTCCTTGGATTTACGAGGCGTAAATCATCTCGGGGAGAGAGATTTATTTGGCGCAGCTGTTTTTCCAACCCTTCCCTTTCTCCTCCTCCTTCTTTGGAGGAGGTTTGCTCATCCTCATTCATGAAAAGCCGGGTGTGCAGGGGCTGGGAATTCTGGCGGATGTGTGTGCAGCTGATTCCCCTCCTGCGAGGAGGAGGCGCAGCGGGAGCCGTGCCAGCCCCTTTGTGTTTGTTGGCTTGCACAACAACGAGAAGAGCTGGGGGATGTTCAGCCCCGGGAATGTGGGACAGCGGCGGGATCAGCCTCGGACGGAATCAGCCGCTCGGGAGAGGCTCGGGCCTTAGGCAGGATCGCTCCTTCTGTTACAGGATAATCNAATCCTGAACTAAAGCTGTAGCTGCTCCATTCCTGGTTCGTGTCCAAGGCTATGTTGGAGCAACCTGGGATAATGGAAGGTGTCCCTGCCCATGGCAGGGGGTCCTTTCCAACCCAAACCATTCCATTATTCCATGAAAACGCTGCTTTTGGTTAACATAAATTCGTATAATCTCACACAGAGTGAGATCCCAAAGGGGGAATATGTGGTCAATAATTGGAGTTGCTCATAAGTGGAGATGTTTGAGGGATTCATTTGAGCTTCACACCCAATCCTTGAGGAATCCTGAATCCAGCAGGGCTGTGGATGAACCTCCTCGCGCCTCAAATCCTTCCCAGTCCTTTGCCCTCCATCTCCTGCATCCTCCACCCCACCAGAGATGGCATTTGTTCCCTCCTCGTCCTGGGGACAGATCGATGCCTCTTGTCGAGCTGTTGTTTGTGGAGCTGGAGGTGGTGTCAAACCCAGCTGACATTAATCCCATGAAGGAATATTTTTAGCTCCTGGGGTGGATGGATCCTGTGGGATACGTGAGCTGGGCGCTGATGAGGGCTGGAGGACAGGGACGCTTGGTGTGGGGGCTGGATTTTTTTTGTCTGGTGGCGCAGAGAAGGACGAGAGGAGCTGGAATCATCTTGGACATGACACAGCAGCAGCAGCAGCACCTCGGGCTGGAGCTGCTGGATGATCAGGATCATCCTTTGGGATGACCAGGATCATCCTCTGGGCTGGAAGTTTTAGGGAAAAGGGATTATCTGTGTGGGCAGGGATGGATCCGTCCTTGTCCCGTCTCGCTCTGTGCCTGGGGGTCTCTGTGGTGGCTCTGGTGACACTCTGGTGACATTGGTGCTGTTCCAGCTGCAATCCACCAGGATCCTGTTTTCCAGCTGCCACAGGAGCACCTGCAGGCACTAATTGACTCCGTTCTGCATCTCTAATTGGGGCCATCAATAACCCAGCCAGGCTGCTCTGCTGCCTAATGAGCTCCAGCACGCTCCTGGCATTGAGGGAAGGATCTGAAACCATCCCAAGGTAGAAACGGAGATTTCTGGAGAGCACGGAGCCGGCTCTCCCAGAGGGAAGGTGACAGCTGGCTCCTGGCCCTGTGGTCCCCTCTCACAGTGCAGTGGCCTGGCTGCGTCCCCCTGGGTGCCACCTTTGCTCCAAGAGGAGCAGCTCTGCGGCAGAATTGGATTTTAATTCGGCTGCTCATGGCAGGGATGACACAGGGATAATGCGGGAGCAGATGGAAGTCCCTGGGGATTAAATCATTAACCTCAGTGGCAGGGAAGCTGCCTGGGGTGCACAGCCCGGGATCTTCATGATCTTCATCCCTGTGTGCAGACAGCACAGTGAGAAATTCAGGCTCGAGGCAGGGCAGGGAGGTTATAGGGGACAGCCAGGAGCGTCTCCTGGGGTGACAATTTCTGCAGGAGACGAGCTTCAGTCGTGACCAGGGGACAGCTTGTGCTGCTTGAGATTTTGTGGGGCTTTGGTTGAGCTTTTCCCTCCAAAAAAAATACCCTCCTCTCTTATTTCCAAGGCTGCAAAAGTTACCACCCTGCTGTAGCACACGGGATGGGATCCCTGGAAAAACTCCGTGGGTCTTCCCTCCATGGGTGAGGGCTCGGCCTGGAAAAGCCCCAGTGGTGCTTTACCTTCAGCTCCCTGCCCACTTGGAGGGCAGGAAAATTTCTTCTCATTTCTCATCCCAATTTTAATTATGTTCCCCTCAATCTGGAGCTTGGCTGCTTTTCTTGTCCTTTTTCCACCAGGAAAATGAGCCTTAATTTAATATTCAGCCCTTTCAGGCACACTATTTCCCCATGGAGACGAGGCCAGGCTTCATTCTGGAGGCTCTTGGTGACCTCCTTTGTGTTCCCCTGGAATTTTTTTGCCGTGGATGTGGTGGCTGAGCCCATCCCTGCTGCTTCCTGCACGGCACTGAGGAGCATGTGGGTCGTGGTGGCCTGGATCAGCTCCTTCCTCATGGATCAGCTCCTTCTCCCACCCTTTTTGCTGCCTTAAAAGTCCTCCCTGCCACAATTTAAAGCCCATTAAGGACATCTTGGCCATTCATTTCTGCAGTGCTGATGAATATTTCAACACAGCAAACTCCTGCTCCCTTGTTAAGTCTCATTTCCTGGGAGTCATCAGCGCTTCATTCCGGTCACTCTGTCCCTCTTTCCATCCCTCTTCTCCTGCTGCAGTGCTGAGAAATTCCCTGGAATCATCATTTAGGTTGGAAAAGACTTCTAAAGCCATGGAATCCAGCCCTAAACCCAGCTCTGCCAAAGCCACCACCGGTTCTGTCCCGCCCAGGATTGAACCCAGCCTAAGGCAATCCCTCATCCCTGGGGGATCCTTCTCCTGCCACAGCCCATGGGAAATGTTCGGGTGAGCCCTTCCCTGCCTGCTCCAGGGCTCTCCACGGGGCAGGAACATCCAGGGCTGTCCCTCCCTGCTCACCCTCACCCTTCCAAACCCCATTCCTGGGATGGGGCTGATTTCCATCCTGTCCCTGCTTCACTGCTGTTATCTCAGGTGGAACATTGCAGATAAAGCTTCTCCTGTCTCCCTCCCAGCAGTGCCTAATCCCTGGAATCCCTGCTTCCCTGGGGGTCAGGGATCTCTCCCCATCCATCCCCGGGGCTCAGCCAGCTCCCTGCCATCAGCTCCAATTACCCCACTCCCGGATTTTCCCCCTATTTTAACAATTGGAAGGAGATTTCCTGGGGAGTTGGAGTGCAGATAATGGGGAGGAAAATGCTGCTGGAGCCGTGGAAGGGAGAGGGATGAGCTGCAGGCTGGTTATGTGCAATAAAAGTGAGGAGGAAATGATATCCAGTGGAGAGAAAAGCTTTTGGGAAGGCAGAAATCTCATTCCCGGTGAGGGCAGAGCTTCCCTCGGTAATTAATGGGAGAATGGGATGGGTTTGGATCTCTGGAGGTGCTGGATGGAGCTGGAAACAAACCTGGGCTTTTTTTCCTCTCAGTTATTCCGTTTATCAAGAGCTTCTCAGCCCAGGGCTCTGGGCACAACCCCCCCTTTCTTCCTGCCAGGTTCACACCAGGACTTTCAATTGAACTTTTTCTGCAGTTCTCTCCCAGCAACGTTTGAGTCATGAAAAAAAAAAAAAAAAACGAAAAAAAAGAGCCCAATTTCTCCCTCTTGAATGGATGTTTTAATTAGGGAAATATACTTGGCTTGCAAGTGGTGCCACAGGTGTGTCCTGGCTGCTGAGCTCTTCCAGTGGTTCAAAAATCCCACTTAAGGAGCAGCTCCTGGTAAATGAGAGCCTGGGAGAGATTTTTGCAGCTAAATAATGAAGCTCTTGAAATGCAAAGGCTTTTTCCTCTTTTTTTTTTTTTTGCCTTTTTTTTTTTTTTTCCTCCCTCCCTTTGATTGTGCCATTTGTTCCAGTTTCTATAATAAGTTTGTTTGGGCTTGCAGATTTCCAACTGGAAGCTGCTTTGCTCGGAGCTCCTGCAGCGCAGTGGGAGGAACTGCAGGGGATCTGGGCTTTGTCCATGGATAAAAGAGAGGTTTTTCCCCCAAAACGGGGGAAGGTGAGGTGGGAGATGATAAAAGCTGGATGTTGTGAGGTTCATGCATTCCATGGGATGTGGGCTGGGGTTAATTCTTTTTAAATAACACTTGGGGAACAGCCAGAATCCAGGTTTCCATTGGAATTGCTGGCTGGGTGTTTATGGGGTGGTGAAATCTCTGGGATTTCTGTGTTTGCCACGGGCTCTGCAGCTTGGGACGGCACTGGGGGTGATGGTGGCTCCAGAGCTGGGTTATTCTCTAGGAAAGAACCACCTGTGGATGTGAAGGGCAGGGATGGACCACGGCACCTCCCGAGTAAATCCCAGAATGGTTTGGGTTGGAAGGACCTCAAATCTCCTCTCATTCCAGCAGCCCAGGCTGCTCCAAGCCCCATCCCACACTGGAGCAGGGAGTTTAGGCTGGCAGGGAGCTTCTCCCCGAGGTGGGGAAGCACAAAATCCCCTGGCTGTGGTTCTGAGGACGGCGTTTGTCAGCCCAAGGATGAGAACCAGGATCTGGAGCATTTGCAGCCCCCGTGCTGCCGGTGCTGGCAGCAACTTGTGAGCCTTCCCATCTGCTGTCTGGTGACACCAGAGCCGTGAAGACAGAGCCTTGTCCCCACTGCTGGCTCTGTCTGGCTCTGCTGTGCCCAGCTCCCAGCTGGGAGCAGGCTGCAGGTTCATCAGGAAGGGTCGGGAGCAGCTCCAGAGCCCAGCGGGATCAGCCCCAGCGTGGGGACGGCTGGGACACTCCTGGGTGGCTTTTGGCAGAGCTGATGGGCTAACGTGGCTTTGCTTGGATCATTTGTGGAATTATGGACCCGCATCCCTGAGCGTGGCTGGGCTCGGTGGCTTTGAGCTGCTCCTTGATGGGCTGCACGTCCCCAAACGCTTCATTTTGGGGAGAAATTCCTCCCTGGGAGGGTGGTGAGGCCCTGGCACAGGTTTTCCATCCCTGGAAGGGTCCAAGACCAGGCTGGAGCAGCCTGGTCTAGTGGGAGGTGTCCCTGCCCACGGCAGGGGTGGAACTGGATGATTTTAAGGTTCCTCCAAACCAAAACCATTCCATGCTGTTATAATTTCCCCTCCTCGTGCTGCTGCTCCTTTTATTCAACTTTTCCCCACGGAGCCCATGGAATTCTGGCCATCCAACACCAACCCCAGAGACACATTTAGCGTGCAGGGAGCTTGTGGATGGTTTAGGAGCATTTCAGAGGCACTGGCAGCCCAGTCACCACAGATCTGAAGCCGTCACCACACGTGGGAAATCATCTTTTCTACACCGGGTGGATTTTTCACCGCAGCGCCGTCGGATTTGGGTCAGGCTGCCACGGGGGGCTGCTCTCTCCGGTGGGCTCGGGTCTCCTCCTCCCTTTCTTCCTTCCTTCCTCACTGAATGGCATAAATAATGCAGCTTTTTTTCCCCTTGTTGTGCTATTTTTAGGGCCGGGATTCTGGGTTAGCTGAGCGCACGGTGCCGACGCCAGCTCGTCCCTGCTTTCCAAACTCCTTCCTTCGGCCAATGCTGCCTTTCCAAAACTTCCTGAACTCATTTTGTTGTTTTTTTTTAATGTTTGCAGGACCCAGGTGTGTTTTTACAGCCTGATCTCCGGCGGGCTTTCATTTCACTGCAAGAATTTCCATCAAATATACACGTTTTTCCTCAAATGATAAGGAAATTTATTAATTAATTACTTAATCCAGTCCTTATTACAGCCCTTCCAGGATCTCANTCATTTCACTGCAAGAATTTCCATCAAATATACACGTTTTTCCTCAAATAATAAGGAAATTATTTAATTAATTAATCCAGTCCTTATTACTGCCCTTCTGGGATCTCCTCCTTCAGCTCTTCATGGGCAGCTGCTGGGGCTGGGTGGAAAGGTTTCCACCTAGGCAGAAATCACTCCGTGCAAAGCTGCTGCCACGGATGGATTTGTCCGTGGAGCTGGGGCCGGTGTCACCTCCCTGGCAGCATCCCTGGCAGTCGATACTGTGCCATATAAACCTGTCGGGATCTCATTTCCCGCGGGGCCGTGCTTTTGTCCCATGGCTGGAAAGGGAGAGGCTCCACCTGGAAAAGGAACAGCCGGACCTAAGGCAGCAGCCAACCCTGAGGAGCAGGGCCTGCCCCCATCTCCTGCCCTTTTCCTGACACCCCCGTGCCCTCTCACCTTCCCTGACACCCCTGTGCCCTCTCACCTTCCCTGACACCCCTGTGCCCTCCCGCCAGGCGCCTGATGACCCGCCTGGAGGACATGCGCCGCAGCGTGCTGGGGGACGGCGTCAACCGCTGCATCCTCTGCGGGGAGCAGCTGGGGACCAGGGGCTCCGCCTGCGTCGTCTGCGAGGACTGCAAGAAGGTGAGACCCCCACCCCGAGCCCCCAAAACCCTCCCCAAACCGGGGACGCCGCGGATTTTGGGTGCCCGTTTCCACAGCCCGGAGTCGCTGGTGGCTGTGCAGGCAAAGCTCTTGTCGTGGGTGTTGGGGGCATTTTGGTGTCACGCAGCTCTTCGTTCTGCCCGCAGAATGTGTGCACCAAGTGCGGGGTGCAGACCACCAACAACCGGCCCCAGGCCATCTGGCNATTTCTGTGTTTGCCACGGGCTCTGCAGCTTGGGACGGCACTGGGGGTGATGGTGGCTCCAGAGCTGGGTTATTCTCTAGGAAAGAACCACCTTGTGAGGGGCAGGGATGGACCACGGCACCTCCCGAGTAAATCCCAGAATGGTTTGGGTTGGAAGGACCTCAAATCTCCTCTCATTCCAGCAGCCCAGGCTGCTCCAAGCCCCATCCCACACTGGAGCAGGGAGTTTAGGCTGGCAGGGAGCTTCTCCCCGAGGTGGGGAAGCACAAAATCCCCTGGCTGTGGTTCTGAGGACGGCGTTTGTCAGCCCAAGGATGAGAACCAGGATCTGGAGCATTTGCAGCCCCCGTGCTGCCGGTGCTGGCAGCAACTTGTGAGCCTTCCCATCTGCTGTCTGGTGACACCAGAGCCGTGAAGACAGAGCCTTGTCCCCACTGCTGGCTCTGTCTGGCTCTGCTGTGCCCAGCTCCCAGCTGGGAGCAGGCTGCAGGTTCATCAGGAAGGGTCGGGAGCAGCTCCAGAGCCCAGCGGGATCAGCCCCAGCGTGGGGACGGCTGGGACACTCCTGGGTGGCTTTTGGCAGAGCTGATGGGCTAACGTGGCTTTGCTTGGATCATTTGTGGAATTATGGACCCACATCCCTGAGCGTGGCTGGGCTCGGTGGCTTTGAGCTGCTCCTTGATGGGCTGCACGTCCCCAAACGCTTCATTTTGGGGAGAAATTCCTCCCTGGGAGGGTGGTGAGGCCCTGGCACAGGTTTTCCATCCCTGGAAGGGTCCAAGGCCGGGCTGGAGCAGCCTGGTCTAGTGGGAGGTGTCCCTGCCCACGGCAGGGGTGGAACTGGATGATTTTAAGGTTCCTCCAAACCAAAACCATTCCATGCTCTTATCATTTCCCCTCCTCGTGCTGCTGCTCCTTTTATTCAACTTTTCCCCACGGAGCCCATGGAATTCTGGCCATCCAACACCAACCCCAGAGACACATTTAGCGTGCAGGGAGCTTGTGGATGGTTTAGGAGCATTTCAGAGGCACTGGCAGCCCAGTCACCACAGATCTGAAGCCGTCACCACACGTGGGAAATCATCTTTTCTACACCGGGTGGATTTTTCACCGCAGCGCCGTCGGATTTGGGTCAGGCTGCCACGGGGGGCAGCTCTCTCCGGTGGGCTCGGGTCTCCTCCTCCCTTTCTTCCTTCCTTCCTCACTGAATGGCATAAATAATGCAGCTTTTTTTCCCCTTGTTGTGCTATTTTTAGGGCCGGGATTCTGGGTTAGCTGAGCGCACGGTGCCGACGCCAGCTCGTCCCTGCTTTCCAAACTCCTTCCTTCGGCCAATGCTGCCTTTCCAAAACTTCCTGAACTCATTTTGTTGTTTTTTTTTAATGTTTGCAGGACCCAGGTGTGTTTTTACAGCCTGATCTCCGGCGGGCTTTCATTTCACTGCAAGAATTTCCATCAAATATACACGTTTTTCCTCAAATGATAAGGAAATTTATTAATTAATTACTTAATCCAGTCCTTATTACAGCCCTTCCAGGATCTCATCCTTCAGCTCTTCATGGGCAGCTGCTGGGGCTGGGTGGAAAGGTTTCCACCTAGGCAGAAATCACTCCGTGCAAAGCTGCTGCCACGGATGGATTTGTCCGTGGAGCTGGGGCCGGTGTCACCTCCCTGGCAGCATCCCTGGCAGTCGATACTGTGCCATATAAACCTGTCGGGATCTCATTTCCCGCGGGGCCGTGCTTTTGTCCCATGGCTGGAAAGGGAGAGGCTCCACCTGGAAAAGGAACAGCCGGACCTAAGGCAGCAGCCAACCCTGAGGAGCAGGGCCTGCCCCCATCTCCTGCCCTTTTCCTGACACCCCCGTGCCCTCTCACCTCCCCTGACACCCCTGTGCCCTCCCGCCAGGCGCCTGATGACCCGCCTGGAGGACATGCGCCGCAGCGTGCTGGGGGACGGCGTCAACCGCTGCATCCTCTGCGGGGAGCAGCTGGGGACCAGGGGCTCCGCCTGCGTCGTCTGCGAGGACTGCAAGAAGGTGAGACCCCCACCCCGAGCCCCCAAAACCCTCCCCAAACCGGGGACGCCGCGGATTTTGGGTGCCCGTTTCCACAGCCCGGAGTCGCTGGTGGCTGTGCAGGCAAAGCTCTTGTCGTGGGTGTTGGGGACATTTTGGTGTCACGCAGCTCTTCGTTCTGCCCGCAGAATGTGTGCACCAAGTGCGGGGTGCAGACCACCAACAACCGGCCCCAGGCCATCTGGCTCTGCAAGATCTGCAGCGAGCAGCGCGAGGTGCGTGTGGCCCCTGTCCCTGCTGTCCCCTTTGTCCTCTGTCCCCCCCCGTCCCCACCCCACACCTCCGAGATGGGACCAGCTCAACCTCCCAGCGGCCTCCAGCCTCGCCCAGCCACTGTTTGAGCGTGTTCTTCCAGGATGGTTTTGTTTCCTGCACAAAATAACCTTTAATTTCATGAACACGAAGATTTGGGGGTCCAAGGGGCTGTTGTGGGCAGAGATTGGCTGCTGCAGCACGAGCCGGGGAGTTAATTGATGCATTAATTAGCGGGATGGGCTGCAGGGTGGGGATGTGGGGTGGCTGGAGGGATGAAGCTCTGAGAGTGAGGCCTCACCCTGCTCCCGCAGGTGTGGAAACGCTCCGGTGCCTGGTTCTTCAAGGGTTTGCCCAAGCAGATGCTGCCGCAGCCGATGCCCGTCAGCAAGAAGGGACCCCAGACCCCCAGCGAGCCCCGCCCGGCCGAGCCGCCCGCCCCGGACCCCAAAATCCCCTCCCGGGCACCCACCCGAGGTAGGTGACAGCGGGTGCTGCCCCCCCAGCACTGCCAGAGAGGTTTTGGGGCTCTTTCCCATCCTCGGCAAGGGAAAACTCAGGGGAAAAAGCATCCTGTGGCTGCTGCCTGTGTCCTCGAGGGAGCCTGGAGATGTTTTATCCAGGATTTCCAGCTGGGGATGGATGGGGCTGCAGGACATCCTCGAACAGAGCAGCCCCGGGTGGGGATCAGGGCGCCCGGCTGAGAGGTTGGGCAGTGCCTGGGTTAGGGATGTGGCGATGGAGAAGCCTTGAAAAAATCGGGATAAAACAGGGAAATCCGGGAAAACAGTGGCAGCGTGTCCCGGGATGGGGTTGGGGGTGCGTGGGCCGCAGCTTCACCCCCCTGTCGCTCTGTTTGTGCCCCCAAGGCCAGGCGGATGCCGAGGACACCGAGGGTAAGCACCGGCCTTTGTCCCCTCCCTGTGCCCAGCCCCGTCCCTGCCTCCTTCTGTTCCCAAGGCGTTTTCCCGCACAGTTCCCTTCCCCCGGGATGCTGCAGCAGGATCTCTCCTCTCCTTGCTGCTGCCGCCCACCCTGCGGGGGTCCCGGGTTATTCCAGGGCTTCCCCACCTCCCCTGAGCCGCTGCCGTTCCAGAGCCGCCTCCGTGGGTGGTGGGTCCTGCTGGGAGGGGCAGGTTTTTGGGGTATTTTTTGGTTTTTTTTTTCTGGTTATTTAACGGCAATCCTTGGAAAACCTCTCGGGGAAAGTTTAGGAGGCTTGTGGGGGCTTGTGCCTGTCAGTGGGGGATGGAGCAGCCCCGCCTTGTGCTGCGCACGGGAGGCAGAGCAGGGCGAGGATGCAGCAGTGCCTTGTTCTGGTTATTCCTTGCACCCTGCAGCACTTCCAATCGTGGAATCATTCCGTTTGGAAAAGCCCTCAAAGCCCATCGGGTTCAACCAGCACTGCCAAGGCCACCGCTGACCTGTGTCCCCGTGTCCCACATCCCACACTGCTGTTCAATCCCCCCGCAGGGATGGGGACTCCAGGGCAGCTGTGTCAGGGCTGGACAATCCTTCCAGTGAAGAAATTTTCCCTGATATCCAACCTAAACCTCCCCAGGCACAACTCCAGGCCGTTTCCTCTTGTCCTGTTGCTTCTTACCCGGGAGAAGAGCCCGACTGTCAGGGAGATGTGGAGAGTCAGGAGGGCTCCCTGGAGCTCATTTTGAGTGACAGCCCCCATTTCCACACTCCCACAGGGGGTGCCAAGGGGGATGAGGATCCCTGATCCCCCTCCAACACCGTCTGCTCCTCACTTTGGCGATCATTAAGTTGGGAGCAGCAAACCCTCCTCTCCCTTGGCTCTGTGGAAGAGGGGCTGAGGGGACAGCTCCCACCTGGAATGGTCTCCTCCATCCCGCCCTTCCTTTAGCCCAGGTTCTGATGCCCCCACTGATGATGTCCCCGCGCAGCAGCAGTTGGGGACAGCACTTAATTAAAGCGATTTAATCACGCCCTCAGCCGGACCTCCCAGCCCCACGGGCAGCTTTTATTAACCCGGCGGCTCCTGGAGCTCGGGAAAGCTTTGCCAGCTCCGCACGTCCCTCCCGGTGCTCAGCATGCTCCTGCCGTGCCCGTGATTTTCCGACAGCTCCCTCGGAAAATTATTTATTGCACGGCTCTCTCTGCACCACGGGGCTCCTGCTCCTGGACGCTCATTTTCCCCCTCGCTGCTCTTCAGCATTCCCGGTGGTTTTTTCCCTCTCTCCCTCCTCCTTTTCCCCCCACAATCTGTTGCGTTCCGCGCTGTCCTCACGCCCGGTGACCCTGAGAGCCCAGCCAAGGAGAAACATTCCATTTGTGTCACGGCAGAGATTTATCCCTGGCGTCTCCAGCAGCAGCCAGGTGAGCGCCGAGACCTTTCCCATCACGTCCTTGGGGTTGCAATCCATCACCCCGCAGCGCTGGGCTGGGATTTATCCGCTGGGACGGCGGGGTGATGGAAGGGAGAGGCAGAGGCAGCTGCCACGGCTGTCTCCTTAATAAATGGGAGGTGATCAGCAGCAGGAAAATCGGATCCCCCCTCCTCAATCCCAGGAGCTGTGGTGCCGTCAGGGGTTTGTGTGGTGGGTGCTGAGGATGCTGATGGATGCTCAGGCCTTGTTTTCCCTTTGGGACTCTGGTGTCCTTGGGGATCTCCTGAGTGCAGGTTTGGTGTGCAGAGCCCTCCTGCCGCAGTGCCCGGTGCT